>CAJNJA010089841.1:0-19919 GCA_905231915.1 Symbiodinium necroappetens
CGCGCCGTCGTCGCACCGTCGTTGCACTGTCGTCGCACCGTCGTCTCATCGTCGTCGCATCGTCGTCGCATCGTCGCCGTGTCGTCGTCGCAACGTCGTCGTGTTGTCACTTTCCGGCCGTCAAGACCCCTCCTCTTATACTAGAAACCATACCCCGCATGTCTTCAGAACTTAGATAACCTTTAACCAACCCATCAACCCAAACGATGAAAGCCAAAATCCGAAGCCTTCCGAAAGTCATATATGCAGAAGGACATGTTCTTGTTGTTGGTTACCACAGCGACGTATTTCAGTCTGCCACACGAGCCATTGTCTTCCTACCCATGATGGCAGTTGCTGATGCCATGATTCCAGCACTCACGATTACACCTGCCACTACCCTTCTACCAGTACAATTGCCATGATTCGACCAGCACTCAGCTTCCTTATGGCGGCCCTTATCGGTCTAGCTGTCGCCGTCTCTGTTGCTATGCCTAGTACTACGCGTCTCTGTGGCGGTTCGTCGTTGCTATCAGTAGGACTAGGGCAGCAGTAGCAGCAGCCGTAGCGGCAGAAGCACGTGCAGCAGTAGCAGCAGCAGCACTACCAGTCATCGACATTGTCTTTCCAAACAATGATAATGCATCGCCATGGGTCTGCTTGCAACTGTCTGTGTCTGGATGACGGCTGCGACAAGCACACTCCTCGCGCTCTATCTCTCTTCCTTTTTACGGTTGTCGTGCAACCAGTAATGAGTATCATGAAAAGTCTGGTTGTTGTAATGCTCTGTGGTGTTGCTACTGCTGATATAGTGATTACAGGAAGTCTTGTGTCTATGCTGTCGTTTGCTGATGGTGCCCATTTCGAAGCTGGCTGGATTCTTTGCCGCCGCGCTGCCGTCCATTCCCAAGACTTCGGTCATGTTCTCCGCTTCTCCGACCTGCCGTTGACAAGTGTTTTGGGTGTGGGCCCAGGAAAAGGAAATTTCGACGAGCAAGAGGCACAGAAACATGCAGGCAAGAAAGATCCCGCGTCAGACTATAGAACTGCCAAAAACTGTCACGCAAGAACTAGTCTGCCTCGATGGAGGTCTGGAGGAGAGAATGCTCCTCAGTCTCCGACGAGCTGTCTTCATGCTGGACCCCGAAACTCAGGCGGAAGGGGCAGTCCTCCAAGGGATGGATGTCCGCCTCTCCAGCAGTGACACTGCCATCAGCTTCTACCTCGGCATAGCCAGCAACACACGGGCTTTTAGAAACAAGAACCGCGGGATCAAACTCGGCCAAATCGGTTCTCCTTCTGAGGCCAGTACCGCCTCTAAGGCCGACGGCTTCGAGGGAGTTAGGCGCAAGGACTTCTGGAGGAGCTGGACATCCAGCAGTGGGGTTTCATCCTGGCCGCAGATCCACAACGGCCATGGAAAAGCACTGCTATCAACAACATGTGTGTTGACGGCTGACTGCACCCTTGAAGTGATGCGCCTCAACCACACCGCAGTCCGCCTCCAGACATTCCGAGTCCGTGGCAGTCACCACACGGAGGACTGCCAAGGTGGCAAACGCAAATCGCACTGCCTCGAGGCTTTGGGTCTGTGTCGGCCTCTCTTCGAGTCGCAAAGTTCAAGAAGCCAGAGCTGAGGCTCTGACGTTCAACATGAATCGGTTCAAGTCCTTAGCTGAAAGCTTTCTGGAGCCAGGAAGTGTGCCATCGGATGCTCACGGGATGTGGCCGTGAATGATTCTGCAGTGTGTGAAGTCATCCATTGGGGTGCCCGTTCTTACCGCAAAGCATCAGCAGGGTGATGATCAGAGCGACACCCCAGCTTCCCTCATTCTCATGTCACTCGGAGAGTCTACGGAAAGCTCGAGGGAAAAAAATGCGGACTCCGGAACCTATCTCAGCCTTGCTTGCAGTCGTAAGAAAACAGGATACAAATGCAAGATCGCGAAATGCACGTGTACAGTGCCTTTCATAGTCACCACTGATTGAGCCATGGGTCGCTTCTCTGCAGAAAGTATACGGAGAGTGCTTGCACGCCAGGCGGGATTTCCTCAGCGGGCCTCAATCTTCTCGGAAGCTGCAGAACTGCACCAGTCCACATCGAAAGCAAGCCACTAGTAGACAAGTTTAACGTATGACGGCAGCATGGCCACCTACTAGGCTGAGCTACGCAGGGGGCTGTATTACATCTCCCAGGTGATGGCAAAACGAGGTAGTCTGAGGCAAGCGCAACTGCGACCAAAAGCAAATCCGGGAGAGTCCGGGTCTCGAGCCAACAAAATTTTGTGATAGGGGTCTTTGCATGCGCCAGCCGTCATAGAATTGGCCGTTCAACCAATCCTGCGGATTATGCACTGCACATTCCAATCCGATTTTGTGCCACCGCTTGGCATTCTTCTGGGCTGCTTTTCGTGCTTGCCCGTTCTGGCTCGTGAAACTAGAGCTTTCCAAAACTGCTTGCAACATTCCGGAAAGCTGTCGCAGACCGACGTCCATTTCTGTGTGGCTACAGAGTCTTCGGCATAGCAGTTCTGGAACTTAACGCCTGTGCCCACATCCGTGGCCGCACCGCTCGTCAGAAGGACAACTGTAGGCAGTCTGGGACTGGCAGAACTGGAAGTATCAAAACCGATGCTGCTGTGGGGCTCATGATGGCTTCCTTAGTCCACACTGGGCTTAAGAATTCGTGTGCCAAGAACTTCAAAACGAACTTAGCCACTTCAGCTGTGGTGCTGCAGCTGCATCTGCTGCTGCTTCTCCTGGAATCGCAAGCCCACCCGCCTCGATCACAAGAATATGCTGGGATCTTGCAAGCAGCAAGCACATTCAGACGCACCGCCGGGCCCCCAGCTGGGTAAAGGACATGTACTTCTGCACCTCGCGTCGCTCGTGTACGCCAAGCATCAACCCGGCAAGTCTAAGCTCCGCACGCAACGAGTAACACACTGCTCCTCAGAGCCTTCCAGGCCCTGCGACGGTGAACAAGATGCTTTCCGAATAGAACAGAAGGCTCCATACATCCGATCAAGACTGACCTTGACAGTAGGCATCCCTGCTCTTTCCATGGATGCGCGAGAAAGTTGCGAATGCCTTCGTTCGGAAGCTCGTGATGCACTCGTTGAAACATCTTTCCACCAAGTTGTTGTAGGTGTTCATCATCTCCTGTACGAGTCAGAAAGCAGCCAAGGCTCGTCTCGTGAGCTGACCAAGCACTCCTGCATCTGCATTTCGTTGAGCGCAGCCATGACCTGCATCTGGTCCCTCTGGGACAGTTGGTCCATGCCTAGCAGGTCACTACAGCCCCGGTTGAAGATCTGCACTCCACCAGCGCACTACCCCCCCCCTCACCCCCCACCCCGGGGCCTGGCATGGCCATGGTTCTCGGAGACCAGAAGAGTGCACCGATCAAGCGGCGCCCGGAATTATTCGACTTGGAATGCTTGAGCAACAAAGGACCTAAGCAAAAGCCAGAATGCCAGAAGCGAGGCCCGAAGCCAACTTAAGGGTTTCGGTCACGCTCCGGAGCTTGCATAGTGCTTCACTTACGACAGACGCCTGGCAATACTACACCGCGCCATCTACACCGTGCCTTTTGCGAAACCATTTGGCTGTCTCGAGGGTCTGGTGAAAGCTGTTCGCGTCGGCTCTGCAGTGGTTGCAGGGCAAAAACCTGGTAAAAGTGAGACCAAGCTGGTGAAAAGCCGGCTGGAAATATCCAACGCTAGGTATTCTCCAGGTCCGGGTCTTTTCACAACTCATGTATGCACCACACTTGAGATGAGACTGATGAGACTTTACAGCTCCAGTAGCTTGCTACCCGGATATGAACGCCCTACTAGCATGCAGGTAAAGGTAAACGAACCACATAAGCACCACTGGCTGGCTGGACGGCTGGTCCACGGCTTGCACAATGCTTGGATGACCGGCGGGTACATACGTAGATTTACAGCTGGACTCCCAGGTGGAATTCGGAACAACCGTCCCCGACAGACCGCTGCCCGATGTCAGTCGTCCTCGGCTAGCAGAATGCCCTGATGGAGGGCATCAGCCGGGATGTCGTCCGAGCTCATCGCACTCCACCTGGAGGCACATCAAGCACTTCAGAATGCTTGGGTTGTCCAAACGGTTGATTCTTCGGCTTTTTGGAGAAGTCGCCTCTTTGCCCAAGCTTTCAAGGCACCGCTGGACTTCTTTCCAAAAGGCTGCTGACCGACATCGACCAGGCAACGGTTCACACTCGAGTGAAGCAAGGCATCTGCAAGCTCTTCGCAGGAGCAGAGTCCTGCGATAACGAACTTCCGCACCACCTGCACGCATAAAGACATCTCCGGTGGGGGTTACAATTGCTTTGCGAACCCTCCCAAGCCTTGCTCTGATCCTCCTCCTCCCAGCCCGTGTGCTTTGCCACGTCTTTCACCACATCTTCTAGCTCGGCGAGCTCCTCTGCATGTGAGCTCTAAGACTCTAAGGTCCGAGGGCTCGGGATTCAGGCGCGAGCGCGAGCGCGAAGGCGCCTCGGCCACGTGCTGCAGGTGCCGCAAGCTCCGCTTGCCGAAACCCTTGCCCTTCGGCAGCTTGGAGTTGATGTCGCCTCTCTCTCGAACTATGGGAGAGGAAACCCGAAACTTCTCCGAGTTAAAAAAAAGACAGTCCGGATTCGAAATCCGCAAATGGATTTAAGAAACAAGAGCCGGGCTCTGCCTGAGAGGAGCAGTGTCAGGAAGACGTGCGGGGAAGAGATCTCTGCAGACCTCAGAGGCGCTATCCCAAAGCAACCCCTCGGCGCAGCTCATCACCATCACAGGTCCTGGTCAAAGACCCGCAGAATGAATCCGTGCCCTACATTCTGAAGGATTGCACATGCTTCCGGGGCAGTCAGGGCCAGGAAGCTGGAGCTTCTGCGCCACAGCCTGCTGATCCTCCTCGCTCCAGCCCGTCAACTCGGCGGCTTTGCGCACGACTTGCCTTGGTTTCAAGCGGCTTCGCGCGGAGGCCCGCAGGATGTAAGGCTCTACCGTTGCTTGCATCGAATACTTCATAGCGGTTCGAAGTTCTAAGGGCTTGAGGAGAGGGCATCTAGAGTCTACAGTAGGTCTGAGCGAAAGTGCAAGGAGTTGGTTTCCTGCTCAACTGTTGCATGCTTACTGTACGCCTCGTCTGCTACGAGTTGTAACGCTTTCTGTTAGTGGCTTGGCACAAGTCAGACTGACCATCAAACAGCAACACCGCAGCGGTTCGCCCGAAAACAGAGCCCCAGCTACAGCATTGCTTGCTCATCCGGGTCATCTTCCTTCTCCTCCTTCTCCATTTCTGGAGGGGCAGAAAGCTCGACCTCGCCATCACCATGGTCTGCTATGACCTGCAGGGAAGGAGTTCTGGGGCTCTCTTTGGGAGCTTCAGGTCGCAACTACAGGCTGAGGGCTGGCCTCTGAATCCTGCGGGCAGACAACGGTGAGGTAGATTCGGCTGCTGAGACTCGACTTGAATTCAATGAGCAGCGTGTCTCCCTTGCGTGCTGTGAAGGTGGCCTCCGTAGACGAGCCCCTCCCTGAAGCCCGAGTCCGCTCTCGTGATTGATCATGTCGAGTCTTTAGACAGGATAGTTTGATCACTGCCCTTGCGGCGGAGTCCGGCAATGCACGCGAAGTCGGTCCGCCAAAAAGCACGCGAACCGATCCAGGAGATAAAGCCTTGACAACAATTTTCGGCGGCGTCTTACCAGGCTCGTATTCTGTTGCCTAAGATGTCAGGCGAAAGCCAGGCCCTATGAATTCACAAATTCACCGATGACCTTGCAAAATCTTGATCCGAGCGACCACATGGTACAGACTGTGCGTCTTTGGAGGAAAGAGCATGCCGAAGTAGGCACAAAAGAAGTGCTGACAGAAATCGTCAAAGCTCATATACCAAGTTCCGTCCTTCCCGCTCCTGGCTGCTACAGCAGACACTCGCAAGGTTTCCTGCGTGCTACTTCAACAAGACGACCCACAGATCGAAATCTCCGGAAGATGAATCAAAATGATATCTGAACCGAGCAGGAGTGCGTTCCCGGTATCCCAGCCCTATGCGCCAGTCCCCGATCCCCATGGCTTCGTCTCCTGACGCCCAGACGCTCCTTCTCTTCAACGGCGACCTGAAAGTCTGAACACAGCCAGTTTGATGGGGCTTAACGCAAGCGTATACATGGCCGGGTTGATGACTTGATGTTTGCTAAGCTTGGTTTGACGCAGCATGCCAAAATCCCGACAAAACGATGCAAAGCTATTTCTACAATGATTCTACAAACAAAGCTTCAGCGCCTGCCTCCTTCCATGCCGCATCTCCGTCAGAAAATCTGCCCTTCCACTCCCGGCCACGGCCCCAGGGGTTGCGAATATGTACCAGCCTGGGCGTGGGAGATGGCTTTGCAGGGGGTGGACAGTTCATGACCGTGGTGACGTTGGGTCTTTCCCTGGGACAGGCTCCGAGAGGCTTCTCAACTGCTCCAGCTGCACGGATTTGGCAAAGACCCAAGACGGTGTAGGCATGCAGAGGGGCGATGCCATGCTCCCACTTGCCTCAAAGGGCGGGTCACGAGCGGTGGGACCCGGGAGTTTGAATGCCTGTGTTACAAGACCTTGTTGCCAAGTCTGGTATGAACATCTGCGTATTGTCTGCATCTTCCCCTTCAGAACTCTATGGCACGGGGCACGGCAAGATTAGCGCTTTGGATGATCTACTCATGCAACCTGATAGAAGGCATCCTTGCGAGGCTCAAAGGAGGAAGGATGTACCCTCGCTCGATGGTTCCGGCCTTTGCTTCCACAGCCCAGCACGCCGCCAGTGCTGGCACACTCGCACATCGTGTTGAACAGCTCCTTGAGCAGAACAAGTGTGGGCATGCGGCTCTGGTCTATAGGATGCAGGTTTCGGACGCCAAGCGTCCTCCTTGTCGGCAGGATCCTGCCGGTAGGGCCGCAGCTTCCTTGGCTTGGATGCAAAACCTCGAAACAGCATGCTCTCGACACGCACGAAACTTGGCCAAGCTGCACAGTCCGGGGCATCAGGACGCCCGTCAGAGCGTAAAGGGCATCGGGCTGACTGCCACTGGAAATGGCACGATAACTCCCGTTGAGCTTGGCAAATGCCTGCAACACCGTTTGTGCCCCGGCGCAGGCACTGCCCATTTACTTCTGCCCAGCCCTGCTCGAGATGTGACAACCGAGGTTTTGAACACTGCAGGTTGAGGGTTGGTAGGCCTTCTCCACGATGGCCACCCAGAAGCTGTCGTGCGGAGCGCCTGCGAAGATGAGCTTGTTGCGGCCACGGCAGGGCAGCCGGTCATCGATTACAACGATCCTCGGCTCAGGGCCCAGGTCGGCTATACACAAGAGACATAGTCCCTGAATTCAACTCAAGGCCAGGAGCCGCCAGGCCCCATCTTGCCAAAAGCGCACGGCATAGAGCCTCAAAGGACTCGACGGCTCTTGATGGCATCTGCACCGGCACCGGAGATCTGCAAGCTGCCACCCAGAAACCCTTCCTCGTTCACGGTCTGCGAACCTGGAAGAAGCCTGGCCATGAGTACGTCGGACTGCGAAACTGCCTCAGGACTCCAAATCAAGGAATGGCATCCATGCATGGTTAGCAAAGATGCACCAACATCAGCCGCAACTTCACGAAATTCCAAATGGTTTCAAATCCTGCGAAGCTGGCCAAACCTTCATCAATGTTTCTGGACCCAGTCGCTGCAACCGCACTCAGGAAGTAGCAGTCTCCAAGCTGCCCCTGCCGACTTGCGAATTTGGAGAGCCCAGGGCTGCCCTTCTACCTTTGAAGAGTTCTATGATTCCATGAGCAAAAGCATTTCGCAACTGACCGGAGGCAGACACAGGAAAGCCAAAAAACGGCCTTGCCACCATGACCAAAGAAACATGTATCCTAGCCGAAGCTTTGCGCGGAAACTCCGAAACGGCCTTACGCAACATGCGACAGCTACTCAAAGTCGTCGCATTGCACCCTGCCTGCTCTATGTCACATGCCGAAGCTCCATCCTTTGCCAGCGGCCCATTGCGACTTGCTTCGCCCATGTCCCAGATGCGAGCCCAATGGTCCACCTCGCTTTGCTGCAATGGATGGCTCAGTGCGGAAAGCGGGATGTACAACACCCGCCTAAAAACTCATGGACCTGCCCTTGGCATACGCGGCCGAGTGCTCCTTCCCACTTTCTCTCCACCTAGGAAGCCCTCGAAGCCTCCCTAAAGCGAGTTCAAGAGTTTCCGTGGAACTGATCACTTGCCTTGAAGGGCGGCTTCTTGCCAGCAGCTTTGTCACCCAACTCCACGGCGCTGCCCCCAAACCTTGCAAGGTTTGACTGGGGCTTACCGCGAACTCTGACACATTCAGCAAAGATACAAGGGACCTTAGGGTTGTCTCCAGGATCCGAGGAGCAGGGAGTCATCCACAGCGTCGAAGCTTTTGTCTTGAAACACTTCCTTGCCATCCTGCTCACTGCGGCACACTACCTCTCCAACAAGCCGAAAACCGGACTACCGAAAAACTGAAAGGAGCGCCGAGTAAGGGCTTCAGGCATGACAAAATCACCGACGACCACCCTTTACCTCCACAGCCCCAATGCCCGCGGTCCCGGAGCTTCTGGCGCAGCTTGAGCCAGCTATCATCGTCTGGAAAACAACGTTGGTCGTATTGCGGAACATCCGGAGTGACGAACTTAGGCTTGACCAAGCACGCCGACGCCGACGTCTCCATCAGCTGGCTCATGTTGACTCGCACCAAGCTGTCGGCGCCTTTCTCCTCAGCGGGTGAGGCACAACACGAAGGATGCCCCTGCCAGCGGCACTAACGGCTTGCCAAACACCGAAAAATCGATCCGGAACTTGTTGACTAGCTTCTTTATTGAACACCCACGAAACAAACTCTTCATAGGAGATCTTGCCATCTTTGTTTGTATCCATGCCATCAACCTCAGCTCAACACGGCTGCCCGCAGCATTTTCTTCTTACCTGCTTCTTTGACCAGGTCGCACTGCAGGTCCAGTATTGAGGGCTTTATGCTGATTTATGCTCGCATCATCAAAGATCAACTCGACATGATTGCATCAAGCCAAAGACTCAGGCTGCATCGTTTCTAGACCCCATACGAAAGATCACAGAAATGCTCCAAATAAAGCATCCCAGGCACCAGTTGGTCAAGCTCAGGGGCTCCAAAGCTGGCGAATAGCTCACGCATCCTGGGCCCAACTGGTTTAAACAGACCGCAAGATTCACATACTTTGGCCGTTGCACCATACGGGCATCAGTGTAAACTCTAGTGGCACAAGTGTGGCTTCAGATTTCAATCCCTGTCTGCACTGGGGAGTGCAAGTTCTCTAGTATTTTCTGCGGGCTACTACAACCGATGTTTTGTGCACAAACCAAGCAGCTCTTCTTTGGTAATTAGTCCATTTCCGTCAGAGTCAATGCTGTCGAATGCGTTTTGAACGCGTCGTGCCAGCTCGACGGACATGGCTCTGGACCCAGAAGATTGCGTGCTTCAATTGGTGTACCCACAGAATCTGACCTGCAACTTGGAACATTGTTGTTCATCTCTTTTGTTGCGGTGCTCCACCTCTAGTTTCGTGGGTTGTACTTTTGGGGCCCTGAAAAATACTTATGAATAGGTACCTTCAACTTTCAACTAGTAGGAACCATAACGGAAATTTTAAGTTTCCCAAAATGCCACCTAGTCACCTAGTCTCTCACTTCTCTCACATCGTAACACCTTCCGAGACAGCATTACTACGCAGAGCCCGAGAGCCACAATGCCCCTGCTCCGCATAGCTCGGGTCAGTACCTATGAATAAACTAACACGTGAACAACTGAACGATAGGGGGGCGGCACAGTCGAAGTTGTGTGCAGGTCGGACAAGGGTCCGCGGCTGCATCAGCCAAGTTGAAGCAATCGACGCTGGCACTTGTTGAATCCGGATTTTGTGTATGCAAGCACCATAAAGATCAGCTTTTAAACTCTTACATCACTAAGTTTCGCAAAAAACGAAGACTCATAAGTCATAAACCTTGGATCGTAAACGAGAAACGAATCCTAGATGAGAATCGCAACTCATTGTCCATAAACACCATGGACCATGGGCACCGTGCTGAGTCCCCTGAGGAGATGCTTGGGTGGTCGGTGACACTTTGTTAAACTTTCATAAATCGTGCAAAACAGCGTGGTGCCAGCCGCAGGAGCAGTTGCATTCAGACATTGCAGTGACGTTGAATGCCGTGGCATGTTCTGTATGAGCGACGCCTCCGTTCTGTCATGCAGCAACCCTTTGCCTGTGCTGGCACTGTGTAAATACCTGCACGCAACCTCCCCGTGTGACTTAGCATCCCTGTGCTCCACAAACCGTGGTGATGCCTGGTGGTCCAGGTGGTGGAAAGAATCTTGACATGACCTATGTGCCTGCTCATTCGCAGAGATTTGCTGGTGGCTACGGCTGTGGAGTTCCCACTTGATCACCTGTTCTTCGTGCAACCATCAGTATGGAGCCCAAGAACGCTACGCTGTGGACGGTCAGGAAGTGACATGCGCGCTGTGCTAGTCCATAAATTGGCTCCAATAGGACTCGTCACGGCATTGAAATGGGGTCTGGACTTGGTTGTAAAATGTTCTGATACGACGCTCCCCGCTATGACCTGATTTCAGCAGGGTAACCGTTCCATGTTTGAGGCTCCTCCGATCCCAGCTAAGCGATTGCATCACAACTTTTCCGCTGCCCGGTACAAAAGCTCACACAGCCCAGCGTGCACCGCAGAAAGAGAGGTCGGAGCCGGCTGCAAGGCAGTAGTTGTTGCCAAAGGCAGCTTCGAGGCTCCGAAGGTTCTGCAGCACCTGTAACCGTCTGTATGAAGGTACCGGCCGTGTACCAAGGCACGGCGTGTCCGTGGCCTTTTGCCGAAGCGCGGTTGCAGCGAGGAGGGCCACGTCAAAGACTAAGCACAACGAAAGGAAAAAGCTCCGCAACTTGCCGAAGGCGAACACGCGAATCTGCACCAGCGTCCAGCAGCGCGTTCAGCGCAGCCACTTCCTGAAGGTAGTGCACCAGCGTGTGCTGGTGCTTTAAGCGCATACGCCATTGTATGTCAGCAATAGGCGTCCCGTGGTGGTATGCCCAAACGGCCCCGCCGCCGCGTAGACCGCCAGGCGTGAGCTCGCAGCGGTCCAGCCCCAGCAAGCCCAAAAGCATATCCCAACAGCGTCTATACGCTGAGGGGCCAAAAGGATAAACTGGGTCCTCCCAGTCCAGTGCAGCGACAGCGGAGGATACCAGCTCCACAGCAGTAGAGAAGTCGACCCGCAGATGTTGCGTCCGAGGGCCTCCTCTCGTGGCCGTCTTAGGCCCCTCCAGCTTGACAAAAATGGCGCAGAGGCCGCCCAAATGGTCGGCTGGAAGCAGAAGTGAACGCCTTCTCGTCTTTATCACCGCCGATCCGCGCGAGACCGTAGAAAGCGATGAGCGTCACGGTGGCCCAACGTCTAAGCTTCATAGCCCAGGCCAGGGAAACCAGAGCCCGAACCAGGATCTCGGGAACCGGCGTGCGATGCACTACCGGCTGCAGCCTCTCCCATCTCGACACCATCTCCCAGGCAGGCCCCAGCTGGCCTTTCATTCCCCAAGTCAGTCGCTGAGCCGCGACCACCGTATACCTGAAGTTCTGCAGCGAGCCTCCTGTCTGGTACAAGTGGTCACCGTAAGCGCGGAGGGCCACGGCGAGCAGCGAGGGGCAAGCTACGAACGACGAAACGGGGTCAGAAGACACGACGAAGGAGTGCACCCACTTGAGGAAAGCGGTCCAGGCAAGAAACCCGAGCCGGGAGGAAGAGGCAGAGTGCAAGGGAGCGCCGGCAAGTCCACCGGGCACGGGGGGGCGCCGCGAGGGCGGCCTAGGACCTGGGTGAGCGGCCTCACCGATGCAGCAGCAAGGGGGAAGCTTGGCGCAGGCAGCTGGGTCGAGCGCGCGGTCCTGAGTCCAACCGGTACCGGCGCACAGGGCAAGCGCGAGGAGCTCACAAAGACCACGGGGAAAAGGCTGAGCCACCAAAGTCCAAGGCTTACGGTGGGTCTTGGAGTAACCTCGGAGGCGGAAGTGACCGGGGGCAGAGCAAAGCAGGCGGCCGCCGGCAAGCGAGCAGTTAGTAGCGATCCTAGTGCGTTTTCGCCACACGCAGCCGCACCTGCAGAGGTCGATCCGAAAGCAGCGGGGGGAGCCAGCCTCAGCGACGGCTTCCCAGCCAGGCATACGCCAAAAGAACGACAGGTCAGGGTTCTCGAACCAGTAGAGGCCCCAGCCTCGACAGCGACAGACCTCAGGTGAGCCAGCCAGGTGCACAGGCGGTTGTCGCGGCAGACCTTTTCGAACTGGGCGGGGCTGAGGTGCTCGAGCCCCTCGGGCTTCGCGGCAGAGCGCACAGGCACGGCAGCAGCACGGCTGAAGGACGAGCAGGCGGGGGACGCCCCCACAGCGAGGAAGGCACCCTGACGCAGCAAGGCCAAAAAGCCGTTCGCGGAGACCTGAATCGGAGAGGTCCTCAGAGGCAGAGCGCTTGAAGTCAAAACACAAGACCCACGGGCAGCCGTGCCTGACGAGTGAACGTGCGACGCCGCCACCACCGGAGAACAAATCCAGGGCACCGGGCTTCGAGAGGTCGGGAAGACAACCCCTGAAGACAAACTGCCGCTGAGGAAAGACACCGAGGAGCTCGCGAACGGCAGTGCTCAAGGCAGGGGGCCCGGAGGCCTCGGAACAGACAGCAGGCGGGACGGGCGGTGGCTCGGCAAGGCGAGGGGCTGAGCCCAAAACGGCAAGGCGCTTGAGAGAAGCACTGCTTTGCAAAAGAGGGCCCGGAGAGCCGCCGAGCGAAAAAAAACAAGTCTTCCTGACAAAACCCTTCTCCATCAACCGAGAAACCGGAGTCACGAGTGAGCTTGTCGAGAGCGGCAGTGCGGCCTGAACAAAGCTCGGACCACCACCTGGGTGCAGGGCTGACAGGACCGGCCACTTGCTGATGACGGGTCGGGGCATCGGCGGGGTTCACCGCGGTGGGGAAGAAAACCAAGTGAGGAATAATGTGAAACCCCACATACGGTGCGATGCTGCGAGAGAGCAAGTCGTTGAGGGGGGGCGAAGCAGACCTTCCCTTGACAGCGGCTCCAAGGGCGACCTGGCTGTCCAAGCCGAACAAAAACCTGTGGCACGGCCTCCTGGACCCGGCCCTGGCTTCCTCTCGAAGGAAGGCTTCGAGCTCGGCTATGTTGATATGCACCCTAGACCGATACTCGCGCCTCCAAAGCTCAGAGTAGGCAGGGTAAGAGGCGAGGCCTAAGTACAAGGGCGGAGCCGAAAACGATGCCCCATCGGGGAGCTCGAGCTCAGGCTCCAGGAGGTCTTTCTCCCGCAGCCAAGCAGCAGTCTCACACAGCAGCCTGGTCCAGGCACCCTTCTGGATGCTTTGCCTGACACCTTCGGTCGCAACCTCAACCGGCAACGGGGCTCGAACAGCAGCTTGCCAAGTGGACGAGGCATCAGTGGCAGTGACGGTGGGGTCCACGGGGGCCCGCAGACACACGCAGGAAAGCGGCCCGAGCAGCATGAGAGAGGCGAGCTCGGCGGCCAGCTCAGGCGACAGCCGGATGATGTCATTCGGCCCCAAGCCCCGGGCGGCGGTAAACACGTGCACCATGCTTGCAAGAAGCCGCCTTCGGAGCAAGAACACCGACAGCCAGGAACCAACAAGGCTTTCGAGGAGCTGGGCCGTACACGACCCTAGCTGCAAGACCCGGCTGGTGATCAGGATGAGGGGCCACAGTCTCTCGGGATTTGGCCTGACCCACCCACTTTCACCGTGCACGGTGATGCCCCAGAACGAGCCCTTGGTAGCATCGGCAAACACCTTATCCTCGCTCACGGTCAGCGGGGCCTCGCGGTAGGCCCGAAGAGCTGCATCAAGCCTCCCACGCCCAACGGAGGTGAGCCGCCGGTCCCTTATCGAAGGCAGGTCAGCTGCCAAGGCCTTTTCAAGAAAGATCAAATCATCGATGACCAGGCCGACGCTGAGGAGGCCTCGAGGGGGAGCCACAGCATGCACCAACAGTTCTCCAGGGTGAAGGGCTTGGCCGCGGAGGCAAACGCCCAAGTGAGCACATTGGGCGAATTCGCACGCCGACGAGTCACCCATGGCCAGGCTTGAAAAAGCAACGTGGACGCGAGGCGGGCCAGAGCTGAAAGAGGCAGCCGGGACCCGAAACACGAAAGCAGCTTCTTCGTGGCTAAGGGAGTCAGCAAGCAGGTTTAGTTTCACTCGGCCGGGCGGCGCCACGAACTGATAAAAACAATCTTTCAGGTCCGCCCCTGCGAGCAGCAGGACCTGCTCGGGCTCGAGAATCACCGATGTAACCGCGCTGGCCGAAGCTAAAGTTCTGGCCCACTTTGAGCAGGCATCCTCGAGGCAGTTCGCCGGCCGAGCATCGAGTATCAACCTGTCCTTCTCGGCCGACTTCGGCACACAAAACAAGCCAGCACCAAACTCCTCGCGCCCGGGAGGATGAGAAGAGACCACGAGCCGCTCGGAGTCAGCAAGGGCACGGTACAGCAACAGGCGTTCCTCGGCCCTGGCCAGAATGCGAACTCGGGGGGGGATCTCCTCGGGCTTAGGGGGGCGAGCGTGCAGCAGAGGGTGCTCGTACAGGTGCCGGGTCTTAGGGTCAAGGAAGGGCTCGGGCCTAAACCTAGAGGGCCCGGGCAACTTAACCCTAGAGGCTTGAATCGGCTTGGCATTGGTGGCTGGCGGTCCCGGCAGAGTGCCGACAGTGTGGGCCGGTTGTGCAGCAGGCGACGACGTGACAGAAGGAGGGCCCAGGTACCCACCGTAGGCAGAGGCCAAAGAAGAAGCGGCTCGCGAAAGGGCACCTAGGACCTCACAGTGACCTTCGACCTTGGCAGCGTGCCGGCCAAGGTCCCCGGCAGAAAACCTTAAAGGGAAAAAATCACCGAAAGCCCGCAGGCGCTTCACTGTTTCAGCTTGGCGCCTGTTTAGCCTTGCCTTAGACCTGATCTCCCGAGGGCACATAGCCGGCTTGCCGAGGTACAACCATGACAGCACGGCAACACAAAGGTTCAGCAGGACGAGTTTCCAGCTGTCGTGGCCACACGGGCGGCGGAAAACCTCAGGGTAAGGAAGGGGGCAGGGCCACACATGCGGCGTAGAGGCAGGTTGGAGCCCCTCGTCGAGCATACTGCGGAGAAATCGAGCAAAAAGGCCACCCTTTGAAAGCAGGAGGCGGGGCAGAGAATTCAGCAGCCCAGGCACGGAAAACGAAGGTGCACGGTCCCCGGGCACGTGGGACGGCCCACGGGCCCGTTGGCCAGGCAGTTCGGGCTGGGGCTGCGGCATGCAAGCCTCTCGGGTCACGACTTCGGGGGCTTTCTCGGCGGGCGGCCCGGGCCAGCGGCTGCACCATCGCTTGCGGTCTCGGCGGGGGTGTCTTGATGCACGTTGCTGGCCTGCCCCTTTTGAAGTTTCTGCCGGCGCTCTGTAAAATCCATCTGCTCCCTCAGATGAGTCAGGGAGACCTCTGCCCACCTGGAATCCAGCAGGCGTGAATAAGCCTGGCTCGGGGAGCTTGAGCTGGAGTGCTCCCTCAGACGGAAGGCTTGCACCAGCTTCGCCGTCGGACTCCTCCAGAGGGTCGGCCGCCTGCACAAGAGAGGGCTCGGGGATGATGCGGGACCCCGCGGGCTGGCTGACCAGTCTTTCGAACTCTGCCAAGGTGGCGGGCGGGATCCCGGCAGCCCGGGCGGCCGATGCAACAGACGGGTCCAGAGAACCTCGAGCGGAGGCGGCCTTCGGCACAGTCTTCGGGGCAGGCTTGACCTTGGGACGGCTGCCACCTTTGACCTCGGGAACCTGAGCACCTGGCAGGGCAGCTATGAGACGCTCGAGCCTTTCGAGGCGAGCAGCAAGGGGCTCCGTTGCAGAAGGGCCCGCGGACTCTGCAGAGGCGAAAGTGTAGTTGTCGCTCACAGCAGCGACCAGGGCCGGCACGAAAGGGAAGGCGGGCTCGCCCCCGGGAAGGCTGCCAAAACTGACAGAGGCAGGCTCCTCCGACACTTCCAGGGCACCTTCGGCTGCAGGCTCCACCAAACCGAACCAAACCCTCAAAGCGAACGCTTCCACGGCCGAGCCACGGTCTACAGCGGAGCAGGCGGCGACTTCGGCAGCTGCAACCTTCGTTAAAAACCCCTTCGGGAGCGTACGCTTGGAGACCTTCTTGTGCCAGGCAGAGGCGGGAACGGCCAGCACCAACTTTCCTTCGAGTTCCCTCACCACCAAGGCCTGCACGGTGATGGCTTCGTCGCCATCGTCGGCACCACATTTGAGCAGAGCCGCGGGGCAAAAAGAGTCCACGAAACCGTCGCCTGTAGCAAGGGCGTCTCTGGCGGAGAGCGGGTCTCCGTCGTAGTCAGCTTCCGGCTCCGAAAGAGCCATCTCACCACTGGCTCGGCAAGGGGAGGTCCGCGGCTGCACACACGGCAATCACGTCGCCTCTGGCGGGCAAGCCGATGCAAACACTCGAGCCGAGGTCTGACCCAACTTTCACCAGCTGCTTGCAATCGCCGAACCTGTTGAACACCTGAACTGGCGAAAAAGTGGTGCCGTGGTAGTCCCTAGCAACCACCCAGAACCTAGAAGCACCCTGAAGCCTATCCCTACCCAAGGCTCCCCTGTGCTCGTCGTTCAGGCAACGCCTCAGGAACAGCCCGATCTCACGGCAGGCAGCCCCTCGGGAAGAAGCAGAGGAAGGTAAGGCTCCTGCAGGCGAGGCAGAGCCTGACGCAGGTCCACGGGCAGGCGGTGTGAAGGCCGAAGAGGCCCGAGCAGCAGGAGGCGAGGCGGAGGCAGAGAGCCGCACAGGCAGGGGTGGAGGCTGAGACCCAGCAGGCACAAGGTCGAAGGAGGAACCGTCGGACTCCTCAAGTTGAGCCGCCAGGCGGGCGACAGTAGCACGCAAGTCGGCCACTTCTCTTTCCAGAGCAGCCACACGAGAGCCAAGGCTCATGTAAGGAGGCGGTACGAAAATCCAGACCGCCCCTGAAGACGGCTCGCACGCAGCCGCTGCCGTGGCCAGGCTGGCGGCTGCAGCCCGGCAAGTTGGGCTTCAGCTGAGGCCGGACAAGTGCGAAGTCACCACGTGCGGGGGAGCTGTGCACGAGGTGGACCTCCGGCTCTTCCCAACCGGCTTCAAGCTCAACGGGTCTGGGTCCTTCAGTGTGCTGGGAGCCCCCATCGGCCCGGCGCCCTACTGTGAGGCTTTCACGGCGGAGAAGCGGGTGGACGCTGCCCGCCCACTTCTTCAGGCCATGCCAGACTCGCAAACCGGGCTCCTGTTGCTGCGCTACTGTGGCGTTTGCCACGCGGGTGACGCCGCCCAGCCTCATCCCCCAGGCCTTGCACTCCTTCGATGCCGAGTCCCGTAGGGCGGCCTCGGCATTCGTCATGTTCACCTGCATGCCGACGCTGCGTATGTTGCGTCCCTGGTGGCGACGGCTTCCCGCTGCCAGGAGCTGGACCCTCACTACGCCTTCGCCACTTGGGGGCCCTACAATTCGGCCATCGTCGCCGACTTCAACCAACGGGTCTCGCCCGCAGATCATGTTGCGCTTCCGGTGCCGCCTACCTTCCGACAGCAGCTGCTGTCTCGGGCGCTGGACCACGTGACTGCGCTGCGGCTGGGCTCTGCTGGGCAAGGCCGTGAGGCGTTTCGGGCGCACTTCCAGCTGCAACGCCAACCTCATGCTGGCTCCTGGCTGCAGGCGCCGCCTTGCGAGGCTCTTGGTCTGCATGTCGAGGCACCGCTTTAAATTTTCCGGATCATGATCCGCCGGCGCCTGCGCCTCCCCGTCGCTATGAGGACATCCCGTGCCCGCTCTGCGATGGGGTCATGGACCGGTTCGGCGACCATGCATTGGTGTGTGCCTGCGGAGGCGACCGGGTCAAGCGCCACAATCGCCTTCGTTCTCTGCTGGCCAGTCGCGCTAAGGTCGCCGGCTTGCACCCCGAGGTTGAAAAGCCTGGCCTCCTGCCGCCACGCCTGGATGCCCATGGAGGCCCCGAGGACGGGGTGCGGCGGGGTGGCGGCCGCAGACCCGCTGACGTCTGGGTTGGCAGTTGGGGCATCCACGGGCCAGCCGCCTTTGACCTGGCTGTGACTTCTGGGATGAAGTCGGGCTCCCTGGCTGCCGTCATCACGGATGCAGGACAGCCAGCTCGGGACTACGAGGCCCGCAAGGGCACGCATCCGAACACACAGGCTTTGTGCGCGGCCGAAGGCCTTCAGTTTGTGCCGCTGGTGGTGGAGGCCGCGGGTGGCTGGGCACCTGCCGCGCGCCGTGCCTGGAAGGAGCTGGGTGAGCAGCTTTCGGCCCGGACAGGCGACCCGACATCCGAGACTGCGGACCAACTCCTGCAGGCGCTGGCGGTGACGCTGCAGCGTGAGAACGCACGCGCAGTGCTTCGCCGCCAGGGCCTGCCTGACGCGGACTTGCGGTTCCTCCCGGAGCGGCGAGGTGCAGGAGGAAAGCCCGAAGGTAGAGGAGGAGTTCAAGAGCGGGCCACGCGAGGAAGCCGACTAGGACCCCAAGTCCAAGGCTGGGCCAATGCAAGCCCTCCAAGCACACGGGACACGCGAAGTCCAGGGGAGGAGGATCGGACGCGGAGAAGTGGTGAAGCAGGTGCACGAGGAGCCCGAACGACGAAGCAGACGACGCTCCTAACAGGGCACGGCTCATAGACCCGAAATGTTTCAGAGTCACTCCGTCGCGAAAAACATGAGAGAGCATGTTGTGATTTTTTCCCCTCCCACACACACCCTTTTCAACAATCTACGACACGGTCCCAGTGCTGGATGCCCAAATCCAAGGCAACACCATACTGCAGTGAAGGTGACGTCCAAGGCTGAGGCACAACCAGTACCAGGAGTCCCGGGCACCGAGACCACCTGCACACATTCTTCCGTTTTGTCGCCCGCGGCAAATTCTCGCGGATTCCGCACATGCCCTTCGCGAATGCCGCATGGCAGGAACTGCCGGATCGCCACGACGGTTGCCACACATGTCCGTGGAGATGCCACGCCATGACAGAGGCATCACTGCGGTGGCAACTTTGAGCGTTGCTGAGCGTGCCAAGGCGCGGACTTACCCCGAACTCGCGCAAGGCAATCGGTGCCGCTTGGTTGCCCTCGGCATTGAGCCAAACTGTTCGCCGTCCTAGCTGGAGGAGTGAACGGTAATGGACAGGCGCAAGTGCAGTGGGGGTGGCGCGCCAGGGACGGGTCCGCCGGCCCGTGATGGGCAAGGGCAACCGGCCGAAGGCGGCGCCTGACTGCGATGTGCATGAGGTCGGGCGTGAGGAGGTGCATCGGAAGGGATCGCAGCGACCACATACCGGCATGCGGACCGGACTAGGGTGGAAGGGTGGCAAGCAGGCTCGTGGAGGTCGGGCGCAAAGGTCACGAATTTTCTGCTTCAGCTCGCAAGCGCCCGCCTACCTCGACCCCATTCGACCCCAAACGACGAGAAGCGCCCAACACGCGCTTGCGAACTTGAAATTTTTAATTTTTTTTTGGCGCACCTTTTTCCCAATGGTCCGCCTGTGCGTCGGCGGAGTTAGCTGCCAGCTACAGGACTCCTACGGCGGCTCCGCCGGGAGCTCTCCGAGCGGCAGCTCTGCGCCGTCGCTTGCGTCGCAGGGCCGAATCGGCAGCTCCAGCAAGCTCTGCGCGTGTGCGCGCAGGGCAGCGAGCGCTGCGAGTGCGGTCCAGCGGCGCGTGAGCGCGGCGATTGCTGCGGCCCGCGCCCACGGGACCCGATCCCGGCGCGAGCGCGAGCTAGCCGGCGGAGCAG
>CAJNJA010089852.1:0-11327 GCA_905231915.1 Symbiodinium necroappetens
GGAAGAATACTCATTTCGTATCTCACGATATTTACAATTCGAATATATCAGAGGTATTAGAAAATATTTTAAATTCAATTTCAATTTTTAATTAAAACTAGACCAATTTCATAAGGTATCTAAGAAAATATTCTCAATAATATCACGAAATTATGTCGTTATATAAATCATAATACTAATAAAAAAATCCTCAAATTAAAAGAGAGTAATTCCTAGACACGAAAAATATCAAATATCTATATTCATTTCGTTATCTTTTTTTATAATTCATGATAAATTCATAATTTCATTTACAAATCTTAAATCATTAAGGTTTTTAATATCGATCAAATTATCGAATTAGTAATTTTTATTATTATATATAATCTCGTTATTCTTCATATAAAATCACGTCCATATCATAGTTCTTTGTTTAGCTTCTATTCTTCAATTATAAAAACTTTTTGCATATTTTATCTCAATATTCAAATTATTTATAAAGTAGAATCTTAAGGACACCGGCCTGGATCGTATTGTTTGTAGGGAATCACGCCTCCGGGCACCCTTAGCACACAGAATCGTTTGGAAATAA
The DNA here is from genome assembly GCA_905231915.1 of Symbiodinium necroappetens. Classification (NCBI taxonomy): domain Eukaryota; class Dinophyceae; order Suessiales; family Symbiodiniaceae; genus Symbiodinium; species Symbiodinium necroappetens. The sequence continues at coordinate 572 of CAJNJA010089852.1, forward strand.
TTGAATGTAAGCGAAAAAATTGAATTACCACGACGGGAGATACGCGCTGCGAACATCTTGTGTAAATAACAGATGCAGAGACTCGAGTGTCAGCTTTTGCTGTGAAGAAAAGGATGCGGGAAGCGTGCGAGGACGGCAATCAAAACTCGCTTTACTATGACTGCAAGAACTCCAGATTACTTCATGGCAACATGAGCCGATTGGGACAGCAAACTAAGCTTCGAAGTGCAGCTTTCCTATACTTGTAACTTTTACCTGCGGTTCAAGATCTACTCACCCTCAAATCGGATGCAGACTATTGGTTGTCTGCACACGTTGGATGCAGATTAAGATCCGGAGACTCCGAGGTGTTTGCAGCATCTTGCACTCTGTAACTTACAAGTACAAGGTCATAGCGAGATTCTAGCCCTTATTTCTCGAAGTATCTACTTGGAGTGGCAGTGCGAGAAAACCCCTATTATTTTTCTCCTCCATTATTCGGGTTGCACTGCGCCAGAAAATGGCACAACACAGGCGCAGCGAGGTGGCAGGCTCCAAATCTGGTATCTAAAATGCGAAGCGAGCCAGGGCCCATTGAGCACTGTTAAAACCCAAAGCTCTGAAGCCCAAGGTTTCGTAACTCAAACTCTCAACTTCCACAAGGAGGCAAAAGGCGTAGCGTGCAGCCATGTCACAGAATCCCTTTGAACAAACCTGCCACCTGATTCGTTGATCGACTTCACGGTCAACGCGCGCGGATGCGCGCTGAAGATGGGTGAATTTCCTATCCGCTGGACAAGTGCCAATCTCTCGGGCACAGCTTTAAAAGGCCCCCCAGAGACCAACTCCGAACTTCAATGACGCCAACACGTCCTACAGCACCTTACACCGCCTTTACCGGACCGAAGACATGCTCGGATCAAGCAGCGCGGGACCAAGCGAAAAATCTTGCAACTCAGCCAGCTGTTCTCAAACCATTCCGGCATGCCCAAAGAGTTCTGCAAGTCAAGGGATGACGGCTGATTGTTTACATTTGAGTTTACATGCGTCTCGGTCTCTGTGTTTGGACGACTAGTTTTGATGAGGGGATCCCGTGGAATCCGATTGGGACAAGTTCCAGCAGTGCGGGTTCAAACGGGTCGGTGTAAGGAAGTTTCAAAGGCTGGTGGCAGCAACTAGTAATTTCGAGAAAGGAATTGCAAAGGCCTGTATTTAGGCCATGGCATGCCGGACTATTGCGGAAGGATGGAAGCCAACCGCTTTTCAGGTTGGCGAGCTTCGCGCAGTACAGGGACTGATGGACCTTACCATCGTGCCTCGCAGCACCAGCACCAGAACACAACATCTCAGAGGACTCCAATACATAGGCCATAGAACTGACCAGCTATGAGGAACAAAAGACCTACGCGAAGGCAATTCACGCTCAGCTTGCCTCGCACATGCAAGTTTTGCAGCAACACCTCGGCATGGTCGCCGCAACATGTGCCAGAAAACTGCAGCATCACATCGGCGCAGAACCCTGCAGCTTGTGATCAGTCATCACATTTCAGCCGTATCTGCGGAACAGGTCTTTCCAAGCTGCCCGCTGAAAAGGTCTCATCATCTCACAGTTGGCGCCTGCCGGTATTCGGTGGGTGTGCACTGCGGCATGCAGGTCGAAACTGCTTACTCTCGAGCGGTCTGGGCAGCCATGCCTCATCGGAGCAGAGTACCTGGAGAAGCTTCAAACGCTTCTTGGCTGCTGCTGGCTTCCGTGTTTAGGGCTCGTGGAGAGGCCATCCAGTTGGGACGTGCACACCGTGCCATCATCTCCAGCATCCCATCCACGCTCTGATATGGTACAGGCATGGCCCTTCGAATCGGAACCGGATGACACGAACTCGGACCTTGACCTTGAGCTATCAAAGCCCTTCGCAGCCCTTCGTTTGGGGCGGCACCAGAACTGCTGTGCAAGAACCTGCTCCTTGGCTCTGCTGGCGGCTCTCTCGCGCGAGTTTCCAAGAGTTTGCTTCAGAAAGCCCCAGGCTCACTTTCAGGATCGCATCCTTTAGAAGCTGCATATGAGCCCTTCAAAATACCCCTGCCTGCATCTCTATCTCAAACACTCGGCAAACTTGACTGTGATTTGAATTGCAGTCCTTTGGGCTTCGCTGGGTGCTTTTGAACACTGCTTGGGATGATGTGAACGCAAAATCTGATTATCGGTGCTGGATTTCTCCATGCGGAATTACACCAAAGCATTCCCGTGAGGCCTGACGACCCGGGGCCCTCACAAGCCAAAGTGCGGGACCTGCTAAAAGAGCGATTCCACATGTGAAACAATGTGGGCAAAGGCTCAATGAGAGTCATGTTCTCCTCGAGCTTGCAAAAGGCGACCTGACACCTGGCTCTGTCCACGTCCAGGCTTTAGGGCTCGGGGTAGGTCTTCAAGGTCTTTGGGCTGGGGGTTTGCGTTTGAGGTTCAAGGTAGCATGTGAAGATCCAGTTTGGAGGCTGAGGTTTGGTTGGGTGGTACATGCTGAGTGTGCCGGGAACTATCAGGCAGTTAACCACGGATTTGAAATTTGACGGCTTGAATGTAAGATGGAGGGCACGTGATCTGATTGATCTCGCACAGCTGTCTGGGTGAAGAAAGGTTGGGTCGTCACAGCACGAGCAGCTCCAATTGTGCTGACGTGGCTTGCCATGTCCACGCAGCATCGCATGCACTGACAAGACAAACGGAAGCCCTACAGCTCAGGTCTGAAACTTTCAGACGGCTGAATCGGAAACCAAAACGACTGATTCGGAAACCAGCTGAATCAGAAACCAGACGGCTGAAGCAGAAGCGAGACGCATCGGAAACCAGAAGCGGTGATGCGGGATTGCCAGCGCGGGCCCAAGGGCCGGGCATGGCTAAAGATTGTACAAGCTTTTTGGTAAATGTAAAGTTACAGTCGATTCTAGTTCGGCCTTACGAACTGAGGCCACGCTCCTTGCCAAAAGCAAGCCGGCAACAGCAGGACCTACCCCTCTGTCGCATTATCGAACCGTGCACATTCTTGGGTGCCGTTGCGTGTTCGAAGACGAAGCTTCATGCTCTTTTCGCCCTTTTGCTCATGGCACTGGTCCGTCTGTGGCCGCTTGAAGAGGCATGGTTGCCATGGATGCTCTGTTGAGGCCGTTCAGATTGCATTAGACCATGGACGTTATCATGCCCCCCGCCCCCGCCAGCCCCCCCTTCTCCCCGTGGAGTCGGAGTGCATCAGACCATGGTATCCTGCTTGGGCCATGGATGCTGTGCTGGGCCCTGAATGCTGTGTTCAGAATGCATTGGACCATGAACTTTACAGAAGTCGGCATGCATCAGACCATGGCATCACGGTTACCATGGATGCTCTGTTGAGCCTGTTCAGAATGCATTAGCCCACGGACGTTATCATTCCACCCCCACCCCCCTCCTGCATGGAGTGGGAAAGCATGAGACCATGGCATCATGGACGTTAGCATGCCCCCCCTCACCCCTCCCGGGCCCGCGCCAGTTTCCAACCTCCAGTTTCTGATGCGCGCTGGTTTCTGATGTGCGGGCTCGATGGTTGCTGATGCGCAGCTTCTTTTTTGCAATGGATCCATATCCGTCTCTAAACCAGGAGCTAAGAGTTGCAAAGTGAAAGCACGTCCCTTGCGCGCCTCTTCTCGAGGTCGCCCAGGGCGACATCTAAGTCGAACTCCTCTGGCAGTCCCGCCTCCGAGAGAGGCAAAGGCAAAAAGCGCCGGCCTTGTTGTGGTCCTAGGCCGAAGGCCGCTGTATGACAGCCGCAGAAAACCGCTAGGCCTGGTGCCTTTCCTCTACCCCTTTTTGCAACCCAAGCATTCGCCGCAACTTCCATCGTCATGAAAACCGGATGTACGAGTACATTGCACAAAACAAAAATCATGCATGTGCCTGCTCGAATCGTTGCGAAAATGAAACAAAAGTGCAAGTGGTTGATGTGCCTGTAGAGAACAACAGGCATTTAGCATGCCGTAGCTTGTCAAATCTTATACTTGTGCTGAGACTGATTTTCAATTGGGCTCTGGCGTAGCATCTAATTTCCTGAGGTCTCTCCGGAATTGGGCAAGGAGTTCTGCATCATGTCGCGGCCTGCAGACCAAGGATGTAGTGAGTCTCGTCCAGCTCCACTTGCTTCAAATAGAACATGTTTCTGGCCGGAGACGAGAGAGCTTTCTGAGAACGGCTGCTTGGCTTCGAAAGAACCAAGCTGAGTGATTCCAAACATCATCGACTATTTCATACTCCAGTCCAACGAAGCCCTTACAAAGGTGGTGTTTGACTCGGGGCAGCAATGTTCAAAGCCGCACATCCCGAACACAAGTTCAAACTTTGCAGAAGACTTCGCGGTGCTTCAAATTTGCCCCCCTCTTTTTTCAAGACCGCAGACTTCGGTGCCTGAACAGTTCACCGGACTTCCGGGCATTCGTTTGCACCTCGGGTGAACGGGCTACGAGCTTCAGATTTTAGAGCCTCCGTGCTTGCGCAAAGTCTTGGGCCTAGAGTCTTTCAGTGGCCGTCCGAACCGAAAGCCTGAACCCCCCAACAAGATCCAAAGCAAAGAGCGGCCTCACTCCTCACGACCACACCAACGTCTTCCGACCCCGAAACTGTCGCGCCACCTCCCAAACTCCTGGAGCCCAAAGCCGTGACCCTTTCTCTCGAAATGCCCGAGAACGCCCCGAGGACCCGGCACAGATCATCTCCCCCCTGGGCAGTTCGACCCATGGCCTCGGACTTTTGACTCCATGGTGAACAAACAGCTGAAGCACACACCAATATCACATACAAGACTCTTCCGAAGGCTTCCAAAACCCGTCTCAACTATTGCAGCATCGATCAAGGCTGCAATGTTGCAGGTTACCCGCATACCTGCAAAACCCTCGAGCTTCACCCTGACGCAAGCCTTCTCAGCGTAGCAGAGCTTTGATTCATCACACCCCGGAATTGCAGAGCCGTGCCCCCTGCTTCTGTAGTCCATCGGGCAAGTTGTCCGGGGCACCTCCGACCAACATGGCTTTCCGCTCGATTCTGCTCCAGTGATATTGGCCGGGTGATTACGACGACGCTCCGAAGATGGAATCTCACCCTTGCTCCCTGAGTCGGCAGCAGCACCAGGCCTGTGTACTCCTCACCAACTGACGAGGACATACAAAACCTGGCGAGCAACGACGTCAACGCACTGAGCGGCTTGCAATTCCCTAGCACTTCTTTTCCAGCCTCCCGGACCCTGTCCTGGAATCGATTGGAATCTCAAAGGCTTGGCCATGCAAGCATAACATGTTTCTGCTGACTGCATATACAGAAGCTGATCCTATCTTCATGGACGTGAGGCACTGATCCAGTGTGACTTTGCCCATGCATCCTTGCGGAAGCACGCATTTTGTTCATGGCCTCACTTGCAATCCCTCCCGGAAGCTGGAGCGCAACAGTCACTTGCTTAGCAATCTACCAGCATAAGCCTCCGCTTGGTCAGCACGTTCACCCCTTGAATCAGGCCGGAAGAACGCCCGACACTTCACTCGGGTGGCCTCCTGCGACGTGAGCTGTGGCTTTCTGTAAGCCCGCACAAGAGTTTCTGTCGGTAAAGGGTATGCAGTTCAGTGACTGTACACGGTAAAGGTAAAGGCACCGATAAACTGAAACTACTCGAAGCTCGCCATCGGAACACCGTTTGAATGCAGACCTGCCGCGTTCGCAGGCCTGAGCCCTCTAGAACTAAGTTGCCGGCATCGATGAGATTGGAGGGCACGCCATTGAGTAGGAAGCGGCAGTTTCGCCCCACGATCTCCTGTACCTGTGAGGACTGAAGATCAGAAGAGATGCCTCTACTATGCCTATGCATTGCAAATATCACCCGCAAGCCGTTGCACTCCCCAGCTAGGAAAACACCTGCGCACTCAGTGGGAAGTATACAAGGGAGGCACAGAGTAGCCAGTGAGCTCCGTGAAGCCCGCGCTACAGGCAATGAGGGGGCAGTCCGGCTTGGACCTGGGAGTCCCGGCAGAGAAAGGATGATCTGAGCGCTTGAAAGGAATTCTTTGTGGCGCGACGTGGACAACGGTCCCGACAAGAAGTGGCTTTTGTCGACCAGATGCATTCTGTTTCCGAGCCTTGCCCCGAGCCCTCACGAATGCATAGGGTCGTTGCAGGAGAATGTCCGCCCTCACAGCCCGTAACTCCCGCATCCTTGGACCTACCGAAGCTTAAGCTGATGGTTCTCGTCTACTTGATGCTTGAAACTCGACTGGGCTCCTGAGCTTAGTGCAACACTTGGGTTGGCATGTTCAGCGGGGTTCGCCTGCTGACACAAGCTGAGGATACCACGGATCTGCGAGAGTCACCGAGAATCCTAACTCGTACCTGGCACGATGCTGCAAGTCCCTGACCTCGCCCCTGCACAGAACTGCATTGCACAAACATTGAATGTCTATGAGAATTATGTGCAGGGACACAGGGGCTCTCTGCATCCCTGAAGACCAACTCCAAGCAACAACCAACAAACCAAGAACAGGGGTGCCTGCTGCCGAAGAGCCTTTCACACAGCACTCCATCATCCCTTAAGCCTGCATCCAAAAAGATCTTACCAACTGCGGCAGAGCACAGCTCTTCGATGCAGAAGTTGTCGATGACTTTCTGAAGCTCTGTGCTGCATCGGGTGTTCCAGTGCAGGGGTCCATGCGAGGACTCCTGCGACAGGCATGACTCAAGCTTCGAATTCTTCGCTCAAAGCTGGTGCCTGGAGTGGGCAACTGCCTAAGAATTTTTGCACCGTCACAACCGGAGTACCCACAAAACTGTGCGCTGTCACGGCAGGAATAGCGGCCACACTGTACCTTATCCTTTCAAGAAGAAGCATGCATCACAAGGCTCTTGAACAGGCGCCGATGCAAGGGAGCACAAAATCTCCTTCACTTCGAAGCCTCCCAGCTGAAGCCCTGACACCTGAGATCCAAAATCTCCAAAGCCTAAGCTTGCTCGCTTAGCCAGCCTGCCGCAAGAACCTGCCCGCATCCTGCATTGACTTTGGGACGGAACTTTCAACTCATCTTTTGATACCGTTTCGGTTTAGATTCAATACCAAGCAAGCATTGACGGATGAAAAAGCCAAACATGTCCTTCCTTCCCTGCTCCCACGTTACAACCTCAACTCAAGACTGACATGTGCAGCACTCAATAAACAAGGAACCCCTCAGCCCCCGTAGGTTTCCTTGCGCTTGGTTGGATCTATCCTCTTAAAGTCACACATATGACGCAAGGACTTTAGTCTTGTGGCCCGAGTACAGATCCATAGCAACGCTGCAGGCCTCCAAAGCGCATCATTTTCGGTATCAATGCTGTCTCTATCAGCCAACTTCTTGAAGCCTTCAAAGGGCCGGGGCAGCTCTCCGAAGCCCGCGGCTCCCGCCTGCGTGCTGCCGAAGCCGGGCAAAGCACCGACCTCGTCCATCTCCTCTTCATCGGCATCCTGGCATAAGAGACCCCAGTGCAGGATTCTTGCTAATGTGCCTCAAATGATAAGCGGGACTCCCGAAGAAGGAACCCTTGACTGGGGCAGATAGGAATCTCTAAATGTCGGCGTTAAGGATCTATGCAGGGCAACAGCTGAATTCGATTCCTGGACGCGCCTTTTGCACTTTAGGCAGTAAACGCGATTCAACCAGCGGCGATTCCACCCACACCGAGGTTCATACCAAGGAGCAGCCACACCCAGGCGTTTAAGCCAACACTCAGTGAATGCGGTGTTGTCGCCATAGGGGATGGTGACAAATTATGGCCTACCCTAAGGCCAGACTGCAGTGGGAGAAATCCTTCCAACTATTCTGCAGCCCTCCTTAAATGAATGGTGTCTCTTGGAACCTATCAAGTGGCCCCGTTCGACACGAGGTCACACACTCTATAGGTGGTAGGGTAAAGTTCGGGGGGAAACAGCCACAAACCCACCGAACCTGCATAAAACACCAGAGTCTGAATTCTTCCGGGTTGAGGAGCCAGAGTTCAGGGTGGAAGGCTTTGGGGTCAGGGGGATCACCGAAACAAGCCCCGAAATTGCTGGCCTCAAAAGGATCCAGCAAGTCCATAAACCTCTCCTGGCCCGGTCGCGACAGCTCTTTTTGCGTGGGCTTGCTTGTTTGCAACTGGCTGGCCTATTAGGGTTGAGACTTCGTTCTACAGACTGTGCGGCTTGCGAGATGCTGAGGGTTCTGTCAGGATCTGACCCCTGGGCTTCGATGAAAGGAGGGGCCCCACAGCTTTGGGTTCAGAACCTGGGACCAAGGAGGTTTCTCCCGCCTGTGACTGTGGAAATGCCATCGCCATTGCGGTGACCGGCTGCGTGAGGATCACCTGCCGAGCACTGAGCCAGGATCCGGCTGGCAGGCTCCAGCAAGCGCAATGCAGAAAACTGAAAAAAACTTGCATCCCCGAATGTGTGCAGGGCGTGTAGGCCTTCGGAGGACGAGACTCAGGCTCTTGGGATTAAAGGCTCCAAGGTCATTCAGAACTTAAAAGCACCGAAATCCTGAAGACCCCGAAGCCCCAACGTCCATCGGAACTTTGAGGAGTCCCGTCCTCGACACAGCACCGAAATAATCCGACTCGTGGCGTTTGAGCCGCAACGACCGCACGTGAACAGACATGCATTCCGAGCGCATGCAAGATGGAGAGCAGGCGTGTAGTGCTTGCGACGGGAGTACCAGTCTTTCTATGAGGACCTGGAAGTGATTGAACAAAGGCACCGGATGCTCCTACGACTGAATAGCAGCCTTTCACGGGAGGCACTGGCCTTGGCCCTTCTTCTAAGAATGACACTGACATTGGGGGCCTGCATGGCGACACGCAGCGTACCAACTCCAATTCAAACTCCTTCAATCCTCCAAGGAGGCTGAAAACTAAGCTCTAAGTCCAGCGGCGCTCCGGCAAAGTTTTCGTTCCCGCCCGAATTCTCGCCTTTAAGGCGATGGGGGTTGCAGTCTGTACAGGCTCAAATTTCAAATTATGCCTTTTGAAGGTCTGGCGGTCTGGCTGAACATCTTTGACTTGAAGTTTCCTGGCTCAGGGGCATGTATGCCTCCGGCCGCGCCCAAACCTCTGGCCCAGCTCCATTACACGGAACCTCTTCAAAAGCAGGACTCCAAACCCTGAAACCCGAATCGAGGGAACCTTCTTTTTACAGCAAACCTCACGCAAGAAACCCACCCGCTCCTTGGGTCGCAAGGATAGGGGGATGTTCTCCTTCTCCTGGCGCGACAGCGAGAGTCAATGGGGGTTTAGAGTTTAGAGTAGCGTTTAGGGTGGTCGAAAGATGGAAAGCTTCTTGGGCCGCAGAGCAGTCGGGCTTCTCTCCAAGAAAACATGCTACCCTTGCTTTCTAAAAGCCATGACCATGTCGATCGATGGCGACGTCTGGACTATGAGAAGCCGAGGCTTTAGATGTTCTTCTGGGGATTGCGTGTCGGTGAGGTCTGCGTCTCAGGAACCTCCGGGCCAAGGCCCATGAAACCCTCCTTTGAGCTCTAAGGAAGGACCCAAACCCGGCGAAGGTGTGTGAACTTGGTCGCTTGTTTTTTGCCTCCCCACTGGAACAGGTGAATCTGGAATAAGGTCGCTTGCAGCTACCGGGACGGCACCAAAAAAAGCCGCTTGGCATTCAACCGTAAACCTGCAGAGTTCCTGAATCCGGAACAGTGATTCGGATACCCCAAGCTGACGCACAACCCGTTTAAGAGGCCGAGGCACCTCGGGGACCCCGGCAAGGTCGAGCCTGAAGAAAGGGCGGTCTATGGAGGAGAGGTTAAGGCCTGAGGTTTCAGAGTTTTCTCAGAAGAAGAACACGAGAGAGACAGGAGTCATCGATGAACATGGTGAACGACAGTTGACAATCAGAAGAGCAGCACAACACTACTCCTGCCAGCGCCAGTTCCATGACAATAAGAGTCATTACGAAAACAGTGGTCGTAGGACTCAAAGAAACACGTGCGGTTTGTGAGAATAAACGGAGGCAAAAGCAATCGTGGTCGCAGGAGTAGTAGGAGTAGTAGTAGTAGTAGTAGTTGTAGTAGTAGGTGTAGTAGAAGAGTGTGCCGGGAATTTAGAAAAAATAATATTTGAGCAAGATTTCCAAGCAATCTTGCAATCTTGCCCCGCTTGCTCCACTTCGGAAAGGGGGGGCTAGCAAGATTGGTAGCAATCTTGCAATCTTGGTGTAAAAGGTGAACACTAGTCGGCGAGCAAGCGGGGCAAGATGACCAAGATTGCCAGTGGCCAACCAAGATTGACCAAGATTGCTGGATTGCAAGATTAGCAAAATTTACTCTACGATCATTTGTTCTAAATTCCCGGCACCATGTAGTAGTAGTAGTAGTAGTAGTAGTAGTAGTCGTAGTCGTCAGTACTCGTCGCAGTCGTAGTCGTAGTAGCAGTAGTCGTCGTTGTCGTGGTCGTAGTCGTCGTCGTAGTAGTAGTAGTAGTCGTAGTAGTCGTGCTAGTCGTGGTACTAGTATCAGTATTATTATTACTACTTTGAATATACTTATTATCATTGCTGTTTGTACTGGTAGTAGTAATGGTTGTGGTGGTGGTAGTAGTAGTAGTAGTAGCAGTAGTAGTAGTCGTAGTAGTAGTCGTACTAATATCAACAATATCATTATTATTGTGGATAAATAATACCATGATTGTTACTCTTATTAGAAGTAGTCGTAGTTGCGGTGTGGTAGGAGTGGTAGTGGTAATGGTACTGGTAGTGGT
>CAJNJA010089863.1:0-19918 GCA_905231915.1 Symbiodinium necroappetens
TCTGGAGGCCTGCAGCTGGGTTGTAGCTCTGCTTAGTCCGAGCCCTGACGCCATAGTCTGCAGATCCCGTCCTTTCGCACTGAGCTAGACCTTCGAGTACTACCGCTGCTACCGCTCTCACGGTAGCGGAGCCTGCAGAGGGAACTGCGGGCTTGGTTTTCGATCCAGGGAAGTGGCTCCAGCTAGGGCTGGAGAAGACATGAGTGGAGCAGCAGAAGCCAGCACGTCTGGCACCTCGAGGACCAAAGATGGGATCCCAACCTGGGGTGGAGAGGCCAGCTCCTTCGTACAGTACGAGGAGGCGGCCTTACTCTGGGAACAGTCCTTGACCTGGGAAAAGCGGTACACAGCTGGACCTCGACTAGTTCAAGAACTTACAGGAGCAGCCCGAAGGTTTGTTTCTGGGCAACCGGCTGGTTGGGTAGCATACCGCGGGGGGGTGGAAGTCCTGATGGACCACCTCCGGAAGGCTCTGGGAAAGCCCAGGGTTAACGAGGTGACGGACCTGTTGGCTACGTACTTCAAGGGTACCAAACGACGCAGCGGCGAGAGTATGAACGAGTTCATCACCAGGAAGACGGAGGCCTACATGCGGGCCAACCAGGCTCTCCGTCGTGTCCAACCCCACTACGAGTCGGAGACGGCGACCCGGACCTATGGCAATCCAGGTTGGCGTGAAGGACGACGAGGGAGTGATAGCACATGGAGCCGGCAGTGGACGCCTGCCACTGAAGCCGAAGAGACGCCTCTTCATGTAAGTGAGGAGGGAACCTCCACCACAGGAGGCTCTACCCGCCCCCCCGAGGACGGCACTGAGCCCGAGGAGGCGTGGCGAAGCTACTCAGGCAGCCCGTGGAATCCCTATGGAAGTTGGGGCTGGTCTTCAGGATGGAGTGGCTACTGGAACTCCTGGGATTGGAAAGCATCCTCGGCGGCTTCTACGACCTCCCAGGACAGCAGCTCTTTGGAGTTGCTGCCTACCTTCATTCAAGGGTGGTACCTCTTGATGGATGCCAGCTTGGATCATGGAGAAAGAAACCTGGTGGTAACGGCCTTAAATGGGAACTTCCACCCGCAGCGGGTGGGACAAGAACTCCGGAACCAGTTCCCGGAAAGCGAGACCCGACGTCGCGATCAAGGGCGACGCTTCCAAAGCTACCTGGGGGAGATCGCTGAGGATGTTGACGAGGACCTCTACGAGGACGGGAACACCACGGTGGAGCTCGAGGCCGAAGGCTTGAACGCTGAGGGCGTGGCTTTGGTTGTGGATGCGGAGCAAGAGGCCCAGTCGGCCTTAGTGGCACTCCAGGAAGCCAAGCGCACTCTCAAAGATGCCAGGTTCAAGCAGAAGCAAGTCAAGATGAACCGGAAATACTACCAAGGCGGGAACCGCGGTTTCAAGACTGGTGGCGCCTCCTTTGGCCGACCTCGCGATGACTCTAACATCGAGTGCCTGGGTTGCGGTCAGAAGGGCCATCGAGTGGCAAACTGCCCGAACAAGGCCCCCGCCACCGCAGCGTCAACAGACCATGCTCGAGGCAGTGGTGATGATCGACAGCAAGCACCCTTCGTGTGCTTCGTGGAAAAGACAGAGTCCAGCGCGGACTCGCCAAGCTCCCTCGACGGTGACTTCGTGGGCTTTGCACAGGTGGCCTGTGCAACAACACCTCCTGTGAACGAGTCCGTCACGGCCGAGGCAGGGAACAAGCTGTCGACCCTAGAGGCGGTGCGCCGAGGGATGTGTGTGATAGATGGGGGCGCGACGCAGACCATAGGCAGCGTCGCGGCTTTGGAGGCGATCATGGAATGCAACCGCGCCAAGCGCGGAACTTCGGGACTACAAGGAGTTGATGCCACCAATCCCCCCAGCTTCTCCTTCGGCAACAGCACAGAAAACAAGTGTTTGAGCACTGCAAGGCTGAAGATTTCCGCTAATGGAGCTCCTGGCGAGCTCAGGGTCCACGCATTGGACCATGGGCAAAGCCCGGTTTTGCTTAGTATCGAGACGCTCAGGCTGCTTGGTGCGATCATCGATTTCGAACAGGACTTGATTGTGTTTCGGAATCTCGATGCTACCCGTATCGTCCGACTGACTCGAGGTTTGTCGGGACACCAGCTGCTGGATTTAACTGAAGACTGGTTGCAGAATGCAAGCCAGGCCGAGCGGGCTGTCCCCAGCCTTTCATCGTACCTCAAGCATTAGGGACAGCTCCTTCCTGATTTTGCCCCTGACGGAAAAGGGAAGGGCTCAACTGTTTTATCAGGGAAAGATGTCAACAGTGTTTCAGCTGATCACTCTGGGGATCGAAGGGTCAGTTGTGATGTTGTTGATAGGGGTTTTATGGGTGAAAGTTTAGATCTCTCACATGAGTGCTCGGGAGAGGGCCAGTCGTCCACCGTTGCAGACTTGGAGTTTGAGCCAGAATGTCAGCCACCAGCTGTCCACCATGCACCTGACCTTCTATATGACAGCAATCCCGGCTCAGTACCAAGCGCCCCTGTCCCTCACCCTGGCGATGCCCGGCATGGACTCGTGGAACAAGCCAGAGTTGGTTCTCTTCCTGCGCAGTCATGGGGAGGAACCTCCCAAGGCTTGGGGCAAAGTGGAGCTGCGCCAGCGCATCAAGGATATGGTCGATCAGGGGGAGGTGGAACTCCCCAGCAACACCACGCAGAAGAAGACGCCTCTGCAGGAGGCAACCACGGCGATGAACCAGGCCAGCAAGAAGAAGAGCAACCTCATCCGCTACGCCGAGGAAAACTTCGGGATCCGCGCCACCTCCAACGACACGATCGGGACCTTACAGCGCAAGATCATGAACCACCTCCTGTTGACGGTGAAGCCAGTGGGACAGGAGCTGATGGGGTTTGGGAAGTTCTCGGTCCAAACCTACCGCCAGGTGCTCGAGGAGGAACCCAAGTACGTGGAGTGGGCCTGCCAGACGGCGCACGAGGGCGAAACCTCCACCTACCTCAAACGTTTTGTGCGTTGGGTCGAGGACTACGCGGCCTTCGAGGACGATGTCAAGGAGCCTGTGAATGCCATTGCCAAGAAGAAGGCGACGGCCAAGGCGACGAGCGTGGCGATTGGGAAGAAGTCAAGCGGCTACTCGAGTGTGGAGCCGACAGAGACGCCCAGCTCGGGATCGGCCAGTGCCTCCAACGAGACGATCAAGGACCTCACAATGATGGTGGCCCAGTTGGCTCAGGAAGTCAAGAGCCTGAAGGACGATCGGGCCGAGAAGCCGCGCAAGTTGGTGGCGAAGCCGGACGCCGAGATGACGGGGAAGCAGGACTACCGCTGAGTCTTCAGGCTTCAAGGGTTCTGGACCACAAAGCCCAAAACATGATTCCGGAAGCGTTTGAGAAGGTTGTGGGTTTTCGCAGACCGGACCTGTTTGAAGTGATGTGTGAACCAGACAGCATCTTGACCAAGACTTTCCAAGCAAGGACGGGACGCCCTGACTGCGTGAGTAGATGTTCGCTGTGGTGCGGGCATGATCTATCAACCCCCGAGGGTCTGAGCACCATCCTTGAGCAACTTAGGACCCTCAAGCCCCGACATGTGTGGATTTCTCCTCCAAGTGGTGCGTTTTCTCCGTTGCAGAATATTAACCAGAGAACCCCGGGACAGATCCAAGACCTCAAGGCCAAGAGGGCCCACGCCACCAAGCTTTACGAAGGGACGCTGGAAATAGTCAAGGTGTGTTTGCAGTTGGGTCTTCATGTCACGGTTGAGATGTCGGAGAGGTCCGAGGCTTGGAGATTGCCAGTTATGCAAAGGATTCGGTTGCATATGGGTTTGCACACCTGTGTCGTGAAAGGTTGTACGGTTGGACTGCGGGGTAAGGACAACATGTTGATGCAGAAAGGTTGGCGCCTTGTGACCAGTCATGCACGACTCTCCGAGAAGCTCCATAAGCCCTGTCGATGCCCCACCAACTACCAACATGCGAAGTGTGAGGGTAGGGACACCAAGGCAACAGGGAGGTACACTAAGGAGTTCGGAAGGTTGGTGTACGAGGCTTTGAGCAAGGAAGGTGAGGCTTCAGGAATCATCCAGGAGTGCGTTGGGGATTCGGTTCTTTCGGAAGGTTTTGGCCTAGGATTGCGATGCACTTGCCAGGAATCCCACCAAAAGACACAGTGCGGCAGTTGTCTTGTTCAAGAGAGAGAAGAGGAAGAAAAGGGTCAGGCCTTCCTCAGCCAGAACCAACGTGAACAACTCGAACAGGAAGCCCTGAAGCTTAGGACCCAAAGCCAACGACCTCAACTCGAAAACCTCCAAAGCCTCCTTGAGAGCCATCCCCTCAGGAATACCGGTAGGTCCCGCAGGAACCAAAGAAGCCCCAACGACTACGTCTTGTTCGGCAGTTATGCGTATGGGAACAAGTATGGCATTACCAATCGTACTCGTGACATGCCTGAGCTCAGTCGTTGTATCAACAGGATTTTAAGGACAGTCATGCCGAAAGACATGAAATGGTCGTCATTCGTCCTCAACCATGGTAGCTGCCTCCCTCTACACCGAGACCAGAACAACAATGCTGCTTTCCCGAATGGGAGTGTTGGGTTCGGAAGTTACGATGGGGGTGGCTTGTGGGTCGAAGGGGATCAGTCAGTGTGTGGTCGCCAAGGGATTCCTTCGAAACGGGTGAATAGCCTGGGTGAGGAGATTACGGGCCAGGAGCATGACATCAAGTTGCGACCAGTTGTGTTTAATCCCAAGTCATGGCATGGGAGCTGTGATTGGCAAGGTGACCGGTGGGTGTTGACGGTTTTTGTGAGTCGGGGTCTTGAGAACTTCAGTTCTTCGGAGATTTCGGAACTTCAGGATTTGGGTTTCCCTGTGCCTCAACCTGAGAATCCCAAAGCCTATCCCGCGGAACACCAGACTCCCCCTCGAACCTCCAATCCCCAAGACGAGAAGATTAAGAAGCAACTGTACCTCTTGCATTGTGCCACCGGGCACAGTCACCCGAGACACATGATTCAAGCCTTGAAGCGCAGAGGTGTGGCTGATCATGTTATTAGGCTTGCTGAAGAGTTCAAGTGCCCTGTGTGTCAAGAGAAGCGCAAGCCCCAGCCTCGTAACCTGTCTACCTTGGAGCCTCTTCCCC
Organism: Symbiodinium necroappetens; assembly: GCA_905231915.1. Lineage (NCBI taxonomy): Eukaryota > Dinophyceae > Suessiales > Symbiodiniaceae > Symbiodinium > Symbiodinium necroappetens. The sequence goes on from CAJNJA010089863.1 coordinate 5,121, forward strand.
CGAAGCTCGCTACCATCTGTGCTGACATCGGCCATTGGACGCACCCCCACACCGAGGAGTGCATACAGTTCATGCTGGTGATAGATGAGGGCTCAAGATTTAGAGTGGCTAGAGCTTTGAGTGTGGGTTCACGACAGTCTCCGAATGCCGCAGCTTGCATTGGATATCTCCAAGAGGGCTGGGTCCAGTACTTTGGGCACCCAAGGTGTCTGAGATTGGACCCTGCTGGTGCTTTCCGCAGTCACGCGATCGAGGAATGGTGTGACAAACATGGTGTCTTTTTGGACATTGTAGCAGGCGAGGCCCATTGGAAGATAGGCACAGTTGAGAATGCGATCAAGGGGGTGAAAGAAGTCATGTCTAAGCTGTGCCAGTACGATGAGGAATTATCGGCGACAGAGGCTTTGGCTGAAGCGATCACCACCTTCAACCATCGCGAAATCATTCGAGGCTACTCTCCGGCTCAGCACATCCTGGGCCAGGCACCAGACGAGACAGGCCGCTTCATTGCGGCCACGCAGGCTGCCCCTCCGGGCTTGTACTGCGAAAACGCTACAGACGAGTTTGAACGCGCCGTGCGACTTCGAACCGAAGCCGAGAAGGCTCTGTGCGAGTGGAACTCCAACCAGAGATTGCTCCGGGCAAAGCACTCCAGGCACCGCCCCTGCTACGACTACGAACCAGGTGAGCTGGTCTTTTATTGGCGTTGTCAGGACGCTAATAAAGGCCGGCGCCAACCGGGAGGGAAACACGGTCGGTTTCTGGGCCCAGCTCGCATCCTAGCTGTTGAGTCGCGAAAGGAGGCTGATGGAACCTTGAGGCCAGGAGGAGCGGTGTGGCTCGTCAAGGGCCGGAGTCTCCTCAAGTGCAGCCCAGAGCAGCTTCGCCGGGCATCTCATCGCGAGGAAGTTGTGGAGGCCCTGACCGAGCGCCACGAACAGCAGACGCCTTGGACCTTTCACACTGTAGCCCAGCAGATTGGAGGGAACAGATTTCAGGATATTTCCGAGCAGCCCGATGCCACAGAGTGGAACCGTGCACAACAGCCCGAGGAAGAAGTTCAACCAGTTCGTTACAGGTTCCGCACCAAACGTGGGGCAGCACAACGTGAACAGGCGGAGGACACCATCATGGAGGAGGCAGCGATGCCCCCCCCGGAGCCAGAGGACCGACCCCGATCTCGAAGCCGGGGCCCTCGTGGAGCTAACGGAACTCAAGAAACGGCGACGGCGTGGTGGTGCGAAGTGCCAGGGAACCACTGGCCCTCAGAAGGGGCTGCCTACTGGGCGGATGAAAAGTCCGCCGTGGAGATCGAGATCCCCCTCCCGGAGAGTGAGCGTGCCAAGCAGAAGGCCTGGAGGAACTTGGGAGCCTACTTCGTGGGAAGCATGAAGCGGCGAGCGGTGGAGTTGTCAGAGAGAAGGATGACAGCTCAAGAGCTTGAAGCTTTCAAGGGTGCTAAAACCACCGAAGTCAAGAACTTCATCGCGGCCAATGCATTCCAGCTCCTTCCAGATCATTTACGCCCGGACAAGAGCCAGGCGATTGGGATGAGATGGATCCTGACATGGAAACTGAAAGAAGACGGCAGCCGAAAGGCGAAGGCCAGAGCCGTATTATTAGGATATCAAGATGGAAGCTACGAACATCGAGCTACAACCTCTCCAGTCATGACGAGGCAGACGAGGCAGCTTTTGCTGCAGATGGCCTCGTGGAAGCGCTGGAAGGTGCAGAAAGGAGATGTGACTGGAGCTTTCCTCCAGAGCCGTCAGTATCCTGATGATCTTTACTGCATTCCTTGTCCAGAGATTTGTGCTGCGTTAGGCGTGGAGGCTGGAACTGTAACTAAAGTGCAGCGCGCTTGCTACGGTTTAGTAGACGCTCCTTTGGAATGGTATCGCTCCGTAGACTCCTTTTTACAGGAAATTGGGCTACAGCGTCTGTGGTCAGATTCCTGTTGTTGGGTGCTCCGTGCAAACGGAGTGCTCAAAGGAATCGTGAGTGGCCATGTGGATGATTTCCTGTTTGCCGGAAAGGAGGGTGATGCCTCCTGGGAAGCTGTACTCCACGCCATAAAGGCCAAGTTCAAGTGGGGAGACTGGGAGGACAAAAGATTCACCCAGTGCGGGGTTGTGGTTGAGCAGACTTCAGAGGGTTTCGAGCTTTCCCAGCCCACCTACCTGGAGAACCTTCATGAAATCTCGGTGAATGCTACTAGGCGTAAGCAACGCAACGAACCCACTACCGAAAAGGAAAAGAGCCAACTTCGTGCGCTGTTAGGAGGAATCAGCTGGCACAGCCAGCAAGTGGCACCCTACTTGGCAGCGGCTGTAAGTCTCCTTTTAACCGAGGTTTCTCGCAGCACGGTGGAGACCATCATCCAGTCGAACATCCTCTTGAGCCAGGCCAAGGCCAAGCAGGACTACCGGATGAAAATCCACGCGTTCAAGCCCGAGGATGACCTGGTGCTCATCGGCTGGGTGGATGCGGCAAATGCCAACAGATGTGATGGGGGGTCCACACAGGGCATCTTCATTGGAGCTGCCCCTCGAGAGATCTTGTCTGGAGAAGTCTGCGGCGTGAGCCCAATTTCTTGGGCGTCGCAGAAGATCGACAGGGCCTGTCGCTCACCTGGAGCGGCGGAAGCACAAGCGGCTGTAAATGGAGAAGACAGTTTGTTTGCAGCCAGACACCAGTGGAGCGAGATGCTCCACGGGCCACCTAACCTCCAGAATCCTTCAGAAACGGTCAGCAAGATCACTGGCTGTCTGGTGACGGACAGCAGGAATGTCTACGACAAGTTGGAGACGGAAGTTCTGGTGGTGAAGGGAGCTGAGAAGAGGACAAGTATAGAGCTTCTTTCAGTGAAAGAAGCCCAGCAGCGAACAGGGCTGCTGATGCGATGGGTTCATAGCGAAGCTCAGCTGGCCAACAGCCTGACGAAACAGGGTGGCCAGAGGGAGTATGATTTGTACTCCAAGATGGGACACAGATGGCGGCTGGTGGAGGATGAGACTATGATGTCTGCGAAGCGTCGGAAGGACTGTGGCTTGCAACCTCTTGAGCAGTCTAATGGGAAATCTAAACAGGGGAATGCGCATCACTCCGGATGCGATCAGCTGAAACACCCATGTGAGCCAGAAGAGCTCAGAGCCATTTCTTTTGGGGAGAGGGGGGCATGAAAGTTCAAAGAACTTGTGCCCTCGGACGCTTTCAGGATCCTCGCGCCGGCAGCTTGCAGTGTGGATCAAAAGGCCTGTGGGAGGCCTGCAGTCGGGAGTCTTAGCTCTGCTTAGTCCGAGCCTTTCGCCATAATCTGCAGTCCCGTGCCTACGACACTCGAGCTAGACTGAGAAGTGCTACAGCTGCTACCGCTCTCAGGGGTTTAGGGTCTAGAGTCTAGGGTTTAGGGTCAAACTAGCCCAAAAACCACATATAATCGGGTCTTTGGGCCCAAAAAGCCTTAAGATATGAGTCCTTTGAGGGTAAGGGTTACAGGTCAGGTCCCAGAATGATCCAAATACTTATGGGTGCTTCGGGGGTTCTCATCAAGGTTGGTACGAGGGGATTTATAGGGTCTCCTTATGGACGCTGATCCTTAAAGGTAGGGGCCCTATACCCTTATACTATGAATCCCTATATGGCATATGAGCCCTAAAACCTTTTAGGGTTCTTTTCGTCCTTAAGGTTTTGGCAGGGGTCTAATCTAACGGGGGGTTGAAAAGTCCCAAGGATCCAATAATCAGGGTACGTTCCGCGTTCTCATCAGGATTCTAGAAGGGATGAATCGGAGTTTATGTGCGGTTTAAGGGTCGAAAATCCTTACCCCATCGTTCTTAGGAACGTCAAACCTAAATAATTGAAAAAGAGTCCAAAAGGCTAGCGCTGCGACCGAAACCCGAATCCTAAACCATAAACCCAAAAACCCTAAGCCCCAAACCCACAAACACGGCACCCCAAACCCTGAGTCCCTAGGAACACGCGTTTAGGATTCCAGAGAGCCCTCTTAAAGGCTCGACGGTTTAAGGTTTAGGGGTTTTGGATTTAGGGTTGAGAGTTTAGGGTTTAGGGGTCTGGGTCTAGGGCTTAGGCCTTAAACCCAACACTCTGAATTCTTAAACCCTAAACCCAATCTAGACCCTAAAGGACCATAAGCCTCAAACCCCTGGGCATGGGAAGGAGAGGGAGAAGGCCGTGTCACGGCATTACCGGGCAAGCCGGCGAGAGCGGGACCGACTCGTTGCTTTTCTTCGCTGTGGTTGTCTTTAGACTTCGGATTGCAGAGTTCAGGGGCGTAGGGTTTAGGGGTTTCGGGTGCAATAGGGGTTTGGAGGTTTAGGAGTTTAGGGGTTTAGGGTCAAGGGGGAGGGCTGACAGGCATTTTCATCAGTATATTTGGTTCAGGGGCTTCACTGGCATTTCAAAGGATTTTATTCTAGGCTTGCTCTAGGATTTAAGGGGTTCTGCAGGGGCTTATGGGGCAAACCCGGTATACCCAGGTGGGTTTTGAGACGCTGAGTTTCGGTTTGGGATGTCGAAAGTGAAGTCTAGGTAGGGGTGATGACGGGGGTTTGGAAGGAAGGGTCCGGCAATGCAGACGTGGATGCCTCACTTTTCTACAGCCGGCTGAAGTCAGTTTACAGGCCCTAAACCCTAAAGCTTAGAACCCTAAAACCCTAAACCCTAAAGCCCTAAACCCTAAACCCTAAGGCCTATGTAGTACTTCGAGCAGTGCATTCGCCATCGCCTGAACCACAGCAGTTGAGCTCCGGACCCCGATTCCTTGCGAACAACCCAGAGAACCCAATACCCCTTAATTAAGGATTATACCTTAAATTATAGGGGCCTTAATATCATGAGATTTAAGGTATATTCCTTAATTAAGGGGTATTGGGTTCTCTGGGAATAAGCACTCAGAACTCTGATTAGACGGCAGCCTTGTGTGCGTGCAGGACCGCGACGCCCGGGTAAGGGACCGTGAGCGAGACATTGAGAAGGCGTGCCGGCAAGGGTTTCAGCAGCTGATGGATAGGCATTTTTGGTAAACCCAGCCGGACATTTGAAGGGATTTCTATTCTGTGGAGCCTCCGCTATGACGCGAAAAAAACGCCCGGCTACAGCCACGAAAAGGGAGGGGCAGACTGAAACCCAGAAGTCTTAAACCAGAGCCACAAAACCCGAACCCGAAGCCCTTGTGTCGCTAAAACTCTTTGCACCCCACGCACTTAGAGTTCAAAAGTGAAGCCCTAAATCCCTGAGACTCAAGATTACCCTTACACAGCCCTTAAGGGAACCCCTATGAACCCTGAAAGGAACTTCAAACTCTCACCCTAAACCCTAAACCCAAAGCTGCAAAGGAATACAGCTACCGCCTCCGCGAGTTCGAACGCAGCGAGGTCCTCCCCGGGAAGGTTTAGGGTTTGTAAGGGCTTACAGGGTAGTATAGGGTTTTAGGGTTTATAGGGTAATATAAGGGCTTACAGCCATTATACGGGTTTAGGGTTTAAGGGGAATTATAGGGTTTAGGGTAGGGTATTATAGGGTCTTGGGTTTATAGGGCACCATAAGGGTTTAGGGTATTATAAGGTTTTAGGGTTTGTGGGGTATTATAAGGGTTTATAGGGCATTAGAGGGCTTGGGGATTCTTAGGGATTAAAGGCTCTAACTGTAAAAGTTGAATAGGGTGCCTTTAGGAATACTTCAAAAATGCTGGTCTGGGTTACTACGAAGGGGTTTTGCAAGCTTGTTAGCCTCTACAGACTCTGTCTTTCCTTGTGGTCTACAGGTCCGTCAGGCAGTATACGATATTTGAGGGCTTAGGGCAGCCCCCCAATCCCTAAACCTAAACCCTGACCCCTAAACCCTAACCCCTAAACCCTAAACCCTGAACCCTAAACTCTAAACCCTACAATCTTACACCCTGAAGTCTTATGTAAGCTTAGCCAACCCGAAAGCACGACGAACCGCTGGAATATAGAGGCAGAAGAACTACTCAACGAACCTTAAGGCTGCATGTACCTATGTAGTATACACTTAGGCCTCCAAGTACCGAGATTGGAACCCCTTTAAGGCTTAAGTAAATACTATATCATGGCAAGCCCTGATGTGTGCATGGGGAGAGGAAAATCAGCTGGCACAAGTTGTGTCAGAAGGCCGGGATGCCCCGATGGACGTCCTGTTCCATCTCAGTGCTCGTCTTGGATTCTGTTCCCAGAATGGGCTCGGACTTTCCTCATGCAAGTGGGCGAGTTGCCTGCTTGTCAGAAGCTCGAGGTTGAGATCGAGACAGCAATACGCTTCATTTTCTGCAGGAACATGCTGCACATCCCGGACAGCAAGGTTTTATGAAGTTGCTATGTCCATCGATCTTTCAGAGGTTGGCTATTGAGCCCAAGGATAGCCCTTTCTTGGCTGTTCAGGTCTATGGCCACAAAAGCCTGCAGTCGCAGAGTCTTTTCGGGCCTGGGCTGGTCTGCGGAGCGCAGATTTCAGGCGACGCGGCGACACCTCTTTTATTCAGGAGCATCAAATGATCTGCTATGCAGATGAAGAGGTTGGGGTCTTGGAGATCAGCAAAACTGGGAATGTGATTATCCAAGACAGGGACGTTTCCCTGGGCCCACCTTGTACCATCATAGAAGCGGGGTATGCACTGGCCACATATCTTCGGGAAGCATTGACCTCTTGGGGTAGGAGCTTGTTCCCGCACAGCATGGATGTTCAATAGTCCAAGTGCTCACCCCCTTCTAGTACTGTCCGAACCGCTTCGGCTGACTTCTTCAACACTTACCCCGTTTGGCTTGTCAATGTAGCCAACATATGCCTGCTGCATCTCAGTTTGGAGCAGATTCGTATCTTTTGGGACGAGGGGAGTTCCGATGTCGGCCGTTGCAAGGATGTTTTTTCTGCGGAAACCCTGCCTTGCTTCTGGCTACTATATATATATATATATGCACTTGGAGCCTTAGTGCAAACCCTATAAACATCTTATACATGTTCCTTTGCAGGACAAACGGATCCGCAACTTGAAACAAGATCTGCGCGACTTAGAGTCGGAGTCCCAGCTTTACAAGGTTTTAGTGTTTAGGGTTTAGGGTTTAGGAATGTTTAGCCGTACTACGGATTTGGAATTTATTCAGGGGCTTACGTCCTTAGGATTTGGCATTTTGACGGTGCTTTACAAGGCTTTGGAATTTGCGGTCTGGGGCCTGGTCTTTGGTATGGCTTTGGCGTTTCAGTGTTAGGACGGGGGCTTGGACGTAGGGGTTTAGGGCTTCTTGCTCTTCGGGTTGGGACTTATGAGTTTGAGTTTAGCGCAAGAAATCAAGCATGGGCCCTCAGCCCTGTAACGCTACAACTCACAAAAGAGGGTACAACCGCACTGTTCTTTAGCTCACAGACCCGGCTACTTCGGTATTGGCGCTCAAGGCTAAACGGCTAAACCGTGCGCTTACACAATTGCTGTTTAGTATTGAGGGTTTAGGGGTTTAGGGGTTTAGGGTTTGTAGGGGTTTAGGGGTTTAGGGTTTAGGGGTTTAGAGTTTAGGGTTTATAGGTTTAGGGTTTAGGGGTTTAGGGTTTAGGGTTTGGGTATTTGTAGATTGTGGTCGGGTTGCGAGTTTGGTTAGGGTGCTGTGTTGGGTTGACACCTTTGCTTCGCACGCCGTCAAGCCGAGATACTATAACAGCCGTATGCACCGAATACGCAAAGGATCCAACTTCTGTAGCCAATCCCGATTCCCAAATTCCAGAACCCCAACCATATTAGCAACCCTAGAAGAAACTCGCAGAAACCTTATTGGCAATGCATTTTGCAAACTTCCCGTGATGCCCTAAATTCATGGACGACACCACAGAAACGTCATACTCATAGTTAAAAGAAGAGGCAGCGCCTTACTTTAGCAAGAGTGTGAATACTAACACAAATACAATTACAGTCACGTCTTCTGATACGGTATTTCACACGAACAGGATCCAAAAAATAATGCGAATATGACAATCCTAACATACGAATACTGATGCCCCTGAACCCCTACAGAAACCATGTAACAGCATCAAGAGTAACCCCGATGTAAACCTACTTGCGAACTAAACAGCCCGAAACCCTAAACAACTGAACTCCTAAACCCCCAAAACCCTAAATCCCCCAAAACCCCTAAAACCCCTAAACCCCTATTCCCCTAAACCCAAAACTTAGCTAGCCATGAACCTCCCTAAATCCCAACCCTAAGGGTGCATGTACCCAAGCAGTATATACTTTGGCCCCAAAGTACCTACATAGGGACTACTTTAATGCCAAAGTATATACTATGTGGGTACATTTTTGCTACCCATGAACCTCCCTAAAACCCTCACTACCCATAGGCCCCTAAGTAGTTCCTTTTTATGGCTTATATTTAGAATCCGCCTATAAGGTAATCCCAAAAAGGGACTACTTAGGGGCCTATGGGTACCCACAATTTGACAATAAGGACTAACCCCAAACCCTAAACCCCAAACCCTAAACTCTAAACCTTAAAGCCTAAACCCTAAACCCTTGAGGGTAAGGGTAAGCCCCTGGGCCCTGAGGCCTGCGTCGGAGCCGAGTGATCGCGAGAAGTGCGGATCTGAGCTTTTATCCGAGGCTCCAGGTTCTCCCTTTAAGGGAACCATTTAAAGGTGCGGTTTAGGGTTTAGGGGTTAAGGTTTAGGCTTTGGGGTTTGGGGTTTAGGCTTTAGGGTTTGGGCCTTAGGATTTAGGCTTTAGGGTTTGGTGTTTAGGGTTTGGGGTTTAGGGCTCAGGGTTTAAGGGATTGTCTTTAAGGGTTATTTAGGGATTAGGGCTCAGGGTGTTGAGGGGACTCAATAGTGGTTAGGTTTTAGGGTATACAAGGAGTTTGGATCTCGTTGTGGGTTTAGGGTCTTAGGGCTTTGGGTTTCGGTTCGCCTCAAAACTCCAACATTGTGATAGCTCCGAGATTGTCTTTAAGTTGCAGTCTACACGTAGCTGCTACCTGGCTATGCAATAAGGGTTGGTTTACGGGCTGAGGGGATTGATGTATGGTTGTCTTCGGTTTGTTGTAGGACACGGTGCAAGAATCAAAACAAAGGGTTGAGAGCTTTTGCGTGTCAGTACTGTTGAAGATATAAATCCTGCGTTACCTTAGGGACCCTAAACTATGGGAATTATGGCATAGTCCTTATTGTGGGTAAGGGACTCTAAACTATGGGAATTCTGGTATAGTCCTTATCCCTAAACCCTAAACCCCAAACCCTTGTTATGGGTAATGCAGGATTTATATCATGAGCTGTATTTCGTATGCGTTCTGGGTTCAAGTTCCGTAACTCGAAGGGGTTGTGTAGGGCTTGCACAGTTTGGGGCTTGCAAGGTTCTGAGGGGGTTTAGGGTTTCAGGGTTTAGGGTTTGGGGTTTAGGGTTTAGAGTTAAGGGTTTAGGGTTTGCCGTGCTCCAAGATTCTGCCTGCCGCATCCTCTACGAGCCAGTCAGGACGATTCCTCTACGACATCTGAGAATGAAGAGTATATTACCCTTAGCATCAAAATAGCCCAAAGTTCTTATATGAATAGGGCCTTTGGGCCCAAAGTAAAAGCCTGAAATATGAGTCCTTTGAGGGTAAGGGTCAGGCGCTCGAACACATTGCTGGACATTCCCGACCCTAAACCCAGAAAGGGGTATGTTTGGGTTTGTTGGAATTATTAGATTTTTCGATAGAGAGTTTTGCTGAATCCTGTGTCCTTAAAACCCTATAAACCTCACGTCATAACTTAAAATACTTATGGATCCGAGACCCTACATGCAGGAGCTTGGGGCTGAATCGCTGTTGGGTCTCGAGCTTTACATGCGCACAATGAATCCGGATTGATGACAACGGCACATAGCATCCAGCGACAAACGAAACCACCGCGGCTACCGTTGCCGCCGCTGCCGCCACCGCCGCCGCCACCGCCACCGCCACCGCCACCACCACCACCACCACAAACCCTAAACCCTAAACCCGATATCGTAGCCAGGCGCAAGTTTGGCGAACGCGATTTGGACTTCCGCGAGTCCGATGTGAAGGACGCACGGGCTTTGTCTCAGTCCTCTAAGATTTCGCAGTCCTCTAAGATTTTAAGATGACCTTGACTGTTAAAAAGGCTGATCTGCACATGAAGTTCGTCGAATCATTACTGCGTCTTCTTGATTTCGCTACTGTTGCTTCTCCTCCTCCTCCTGCTGCTGCTGCTACTGTTGCCGCTGCTGCTACTACTGCTGCTGCTGCTGCTGCTGCGATTCGACTTGTCCAAGCACTACAAGTACCAGTGTGAGTCAGTGTGAGTAATAATCCTGTGGCAGGGTGTCCAGTGATTGCTAAACACTTCTTGGTTGAGAAAAGGAACTAATTACGGTTGATGAGATAAATCCTGCATTACCCATAGTAAGGGCCATATTCAATTCCCATAGTTCAGGGTTCTTAAGGTAATGCAGGATTTATATCATCAACAGTAACACTGACGGCCCGCTTCGACGCAGATTCCTTGCTTCCTGATAGGCGCCTGCAGCCCATTTTGTACAACGAAATCCTCTCCCATACTGACCTTTCTGAATCCAAGCAGAAGCCTCCTGCCTTTGGGGTTAGAGGGCGGGGTCGCGAAGGTGAGCAACTTGCTGATGGGGTTTAAAGGCTTCAGTCGTACGATTCGGCGGGTTCTGTGACGAGGCACAGGGGCCTCCAACAAGCCCTTAATTCAGGAATATCTTTGAAATCACATTAGGGTTCCTATTATAGTTAAGGCCTATTCCTCAGTTAAAGGGGTCTTGGCATCTCTGGGAAGAAGATGTCCCGGCTGAATTCCGAACTTGAGGTGTGGGGTTCAGGCGGGCAGGATGAGCATACAGGTTCTTCTGGAAAAAGATCGGCCCTAAACCCTTCACCCTAAACCCTACACCCTAAGCGGAGGCTCTTTTTAAAGAACCCTCTTGCAGCCGAAGCTCCCGGATTCCCAGCACATCCCGTTGAACGATAACACAGAGGCCGCCTGAACAAAGGCAGCGAGGTGATCCCTAAAGGCTCGACCACAAAACGGTTTTTAAGGGTTAAGGCTTTAGGGTCCTAAACCCAAAAAAACCCAAAACCCTAAACCCCTATAAACCCTATAAACCCTATAAACCCTAAACCCAAAACCCCTATAAACCCTAAACCCAAAAACCTAAACCCCTATAAACCCTAAACCTTCAGGGCCTTAAATCCGAAACTCTAAACCCTTGTAGTTTTGTGACACACAACTTGTCATGTAATCGGCCTTTCCAGTGCTAGTTTCGCCGCTGAGGCCGCTCTGTTCGGCCTAAAGCCGAACCCGTATACACTGAAAGATGCATTAGGGTTTAGGGTTTTGGGTTTCGGGTTTAGGGCTTAGGGCTTAACGAACACATGACAAGCCCAAACTCGTATCTCTTATCTTCCCTCGTTTTGCACAATGTAGACCCGTGTTTAAATCATAGTGGCTATGTGAGCCTACAAATCTCAAGACCTGTAGGCTTGAGGTTTCTGCTGCCCCTACCAGGGCTTAGGGCTTAGGGTTTAGGGTTTAGGGCTTTGGGTTTAGGGTTTAGGGTTTGGCTTTGGGCTTAGGGTTGAGGGTTTAGGGCTTTGGGTTTAGGGTTTAGGGTTCAGGGCTTAGGGTTTAGGGTTTAGGCTGCTAGGGTTCCACACCTGTGACTGGTGTTCGTTGTACAGAGGAAGCGCATACGCACAAAGTTTTGCAGTAATATCGCCTTGAGTTCATGTTTAACTGCCCCTTATTTTTGCGCCAGTCTACAGTCTACGCTCAACTCTAAAACCTAACAAACCCCATCCCTAATCCGACTGACTGTCCGCCCTCTTGAAAGGAATGGAAGAGGCGCCGCGAGGCTCGCAGGGCATGCACACTTATAAGTAGGATAACTATACTTATAACCCATATGGGTAGTTCTCTAAATTAGGGTCCCTTTTCAGGGTCCGTTGTATAAGGGTGCCGTACTACTTTGGGGACTTCTAAAAGGGGACCCTAATTTAGAGAACTACCCATATTAGGGGAATGATAGCTCTACTTGTAGCTACCCATGAACCTCCAAGCAGGGGGGCTGCAAATCTCACCAGCGGTCCATGCCCGGGGAGTTCACTATCCCGCAACTAACCCTTTGCCTCAAAGGACTCATAGGTTAAGGCTTTTGGGCCCAAAGACCCTATTATGTAAGGCTTTTGGGCTATTTTGATGCTAAGGGTAAGGCATATCTCACTTCACTTTAAATTGTAGGGCCTTACTCCTAGGGTAGATTATGGTTTAAGACATCTTCCTCAATTCAGGAGTGTTGGGCTCTCTGGGTGTATACTACCCATGATGGATTTCGGCCCCAGAATCCCATCCTAATCATGGTCTTGGGAAACCTACTTGTACATTGGCAGCACATATTGGATCCTTTTGATCAGAGTTGAATGGCGGTGTCTGGAAGATCGGTAGTCAATAACTGAAATTTCAACGGAATCCCGCGCCCATTGCAAACAAGTTTGGGATGCTCTGAGAATACTCTGTGCGATGAAATTCGTTAACCCTACCTAGACTGTCAACCACTTGTGATTCCAGCTTGGCCACCTTGTTTCTTGAACGTAGGGTCATAAGTCAGAAGTGTTCATTACGAGGAACCAGATTAGAGGTAGGACCACTACCTAGTCGTCATTGTAGCGTAGGACTGCGCTAACTTGGATGTTAACGCAGGGTCCGAAGTCAAAAACCTACCCTAAAACACAAGCCGTCTGTTCCCGGCAGGATCGGGAGAAGGACCGCAGGCGCGAACAAGAAAAAGACTCAGCGGACCGAATCGCTGAAAAGGAAGAGGCACCGCTCAGCACATATACCTGCAGCTGCGATAGCCAGCGTTTGAACCCCCTTGGGTTCATAGACATTACGATGTGTCTAGAAGCTTATTCAACTTGATTATCACTGGGTGTTGCGAAAAGTAAGCTATCTGTCCTAAACCCTAAACCCTAAACCGTTTACGCCCTAAACCCTAAGTTCATGTCAACACAGAGCACCACATCGGCTGTACACTTCGGGCCTTAGCTTGCAGGGGTGTGCGTCGCCTGGCCTTTAACTTTAAGGGTTTGGAAGGGGCGCAGGGTTTAAGGCTCGGGGTCTAAAGATATGGTTTAGGGCTTTGGGTTTAGAGTTTAGGGAGTTTCGGGTTTAGGGTTTAGGGTTGGAGCTTGAAGCTCTTCAGCAGGAGAATGCAGGGTGGTGGACGACCTCTCTGCCGACCTCTGCTACATGGGCGCGTCCCAGCTCCTCGACTACCTGCAAGGGCCAATGTCCCTGACGCTTTGCAGTACAGAGGCCATAGCAGGAGGCAGAGGGGAGTTTCGGGGGGCTCCTCCCCGCCACCCGCAGCAACTAAGGAACTTCGCCCCTGCAGGGCGCGGATGCCCACGGACGTGGGCGTCGGCGCGGGCCAGGTCGCCCAAATGTGCACGTGTGCAAAGATGGTATGACGTTGATGTCCAATGGGCTCAGGCGTGCCCAGGAGTTCTGCACGTGTCACGATTCTTTGTGTGATCTTTTCTCCAAGAGCGCATTGTGACACTACTTCTGCTACGTGTCGAAGTTCTATCAGGTGTGGCGGCACGCAGGACCAACTTGTTCCGAAATCTTTTCGATTCCTTCAGTAGAACCCCACACGAAGGCATCCCCTCGCTTGATGACGCTGGTTAGGTCTGCATTTTAGTCGCGAGTCGCGAGGGGTCCAAGTTGAAACTTGCGATGCTCGCTCTAAGCATTGTAGCGGCTTAGAGGTGATGGCTACTTGGGTGGTTCTCTAAATCAGGGTCCCTTTCAAGGTCCCCCCAAATAGTACGGCATCCTGACAAAGAGGACCCTGAAAGGCACTGTAATTTAGAGAACTACCTATTCAGGGTTTGCTGTGGGGTTAAGGGTTGTTAAGCTAATCTTGGGCCCTGCAATACAAGCATATTTGCATGTTGCAAGCATGAGTCCACCAGACATCTCTAACCTTGCTAGAATAAGCCTACCTATAGTCTCCATTGTAGTTCATGTTTTGGTTAAACCTGTTTGATAGTTAGGATCCTATACGGTAACCCCAAAAAGGAACTACAATGGATATTGTAGGTACACTGAAAGCCAGCAGTCTATCACCCTTTAGCCCCGCACTTGGAAACAGATCACGACGTCATAAACCCGCACTATTCCGCACTCTCTATTGATGCTTCATAAATCGTCCCTCACAAGTGGGACCATAGGTATCTTACTTGGGCTATCAACAACTACAGCCGACTACAGAATTGAAACCACCCTAAACTCCAAAGCTCCTATAAACCCCAAAAACCTAAACCTTTAGGTTTAGGGTTTAGGATTTAGGATTTAGGGTAAACCCCTATAGCTTCAGATGCGGCTTCTTCATCTTCGACCCTACCGAGCTTACGAGCCCTCGCTTCAAGCGCAGCCCGAGCCCCTAAACTTAAACCCTTGAAGCCCACCTCTTCAAGGCTCTAAGGTGTGGTATAAGGAACATCATGCATAGGAGGCCTAAACCCTGAGCCCTAAGCCCTAGACCCTAAACCGGAAGCCCTAAACCCTAAACCCGAAGCCCTAAACCCTAAACTTGTAAGCCCTAAGCTCTATGCGCCTCTAGACACGTAGGTTCTTTGAGGTAAAGTATATTATACTACAGATATATAATAAGGAATCCCCAAAACCCTATTTTAATTTTTAAGGCCCCTACATTAGGGTTCGGGGCCAGGGCTCTTCTAAGGGTTTAGGGTTTAGGG
>CAJNJA010089874.1:4148-19917 GCA_905231915.1 Symbiodinium necroappetens
TATGTATATGTGTGTGTGTATGTATATATATATATACATATACACATGTACTAGACCATCATAGTATACTACAATGTAGTACGGTAGTCTGTTTTGGTACGATCTGTTCTGGAAGTAGAGCTGCTGACTGACGCCGGTGAGGACACCTGGACAGCTGAAGCGCTGCTGGACGTTGCAGAACTCTTCTCTGCAATCGCATTGCCGCTTGAATCCAAAGCCCAGGTACCCAAGCATCGATGCACAAAAAACCTAAACCCCAAACCCTAAGCCCCTAAACGGGAGGGAAAAACCCCTAAGCCCCAAACCCGTACTTGCTATCCGGAGCCATAGAGCAAGGCCGGAGTAGATATGAAAGCTGCAGCTTCCTGCATCTCCTGCCTGGCGGCTGTTTGTCCCAAAGCCCGGCTGACCACATTTTTTGAGTGAAACCGATCGAGTGTTGTTTTTACACTTCTTTCAGATGCTCCCCCTCTCCGGGTTAGATGATTGCAGTGTGGAATAGTGTGGAAGGTGTTTAGCTTTCGCGGCTTCAGGGCTCAGCAGTTTAAGGGTTGCAGGGCATCGATCGCACCAATCGAGGTACTCTTTCCAGCGGCTCCTCATTGTGTACGTGGACGTTCTTCATGCAGACTCACCGAAGGCAGCGAGCGCACGCATCTGCACATGACCGTCAGCTGGACCTCTGGTTCCTAATTGACCCTCTGCAAAAGTGTTCAAAGAGAGATTTCGCCCGCATGGCCGGCTTCCATCGCCATGGAATCGGCCCTGTCGCCAGGCGGATGTCAAGGTGGAGCCCGACCAGATTCGCCACAGCTTCCAGATACACGACCGGAAAGCTCTTGACATCAAGAACCGTAAGCCCTGATGACTTGTCAGCCCTGATCTCAGCACCTTTGCAGTAACCGACCCTTATATGATTTTCTGCCCCGACATTCGCCTGAACGCAGCTCTTGTGGCACCCTTTAGGGGTGGTGTCTTTGCTCGGGAGGAGTTTTCGGATATGGGAGACGGGAGCCTGCCCCGAGGAAAGTCATGTCCGTGGGCATCCAGCAGTACGTTGTGTTGTGCCTTTTGCTGAAGCGACCTTTCTCGCCATTCCTACTCGTCTTCACATGGCTTCAGCTGCCCGAAATGCTGAGGAAGCCGTGAGAATCCAACCACCGGAGTAAAATCGATGTAGAACGAACCTGGGCTCTTGGGTCAAGCCAACGAAAGGACAACAACGTCACCTTGAGCAGCTATGATTGGTTATGCGGATGATATCGGATGCTGCTGACTAGTGTGCCTTGCTGTTCTTCAGTCGATGCAGCTAAGAAGAAACCTGGATCCAAGGCAGTTCGGTTGCAACTCGATCCTGGTGGCTGTCAAGGCTTGGGATTGGCTGCACCCAAGCTCCTGCGAGGATGCCCTCCAAGGCCCGAAGGGCCCGAAGAGCAAAGGAACCGAGGCTTCGATCAAATGCTCGGACACTTTTTGAGCTTCCTCAGGGCCAGGGGTTTGACAGCACATCGACATATCCGTGCCGTGCAGGCGCAATCCGGGCGTCCTCACGCCTGTTATACTGCACACTTGAGCCGTTCCGCCCTTTGAACCCATTGGCAGTGCGTGAGTTGAAGTACGCCTTTCCTATCATTTTGTCTTGCACCCACGCGCCCCCCACCCGCCATCACACGTGTACAACATTGCTTTGACCTGGCGGTGTCTGCTCACGCGCATTGATTTGCAGCATCGTGTAACCATTCCCGAACCTCCGCAGCCACACCTTTTTCCTTCACAGGCATGATGCAGTACGTCTTTCCACGGCACAACATCAGCCTGGCGATAAACGAGGCAAAGCTGCGAGACACCATCCACACGAGGACTTCAAGCCTGCATCGCAGTAGTAGCGCAAGACCGAGCGCTGAGAACCAACCGAAACCCCTTTATTCTTCGTGAATCTTCGTGTTGTTATTTGCTAACAGACCCATCCATGCCCAATGTCCACCCCATCTGCCAAAGCGCTTTGGAACCCTCGTGTCCACACAAGGACAAGCTCCTTGGCATGCGAGGCCTCGGGGACAGTCGACCTTCGCGTTTCGACGTGTTGGGTTGAAGTAACAACTTCATCAGATATACAGACGAACGGCTAACTATGTAGTGGACGTATATACATCTTTTGGATAGGTCAGGGTCGGGGACGAATAGATTAACATGCACATATACATGCCGTATGCATGTTACATTGCTCAGGGCGAATGTCCATTCAAAACGGTTGCTGTGGTCAGTCAGCTTCAGTGAGTGGAATCGTCAGTGTACGACCGTTCGCTAGTAGTATTCTCATTGTGGTGACAGTTTTTTTTCTGCAGCTGTGACTAGCACCGCATCTGACAGGATGTCTGGAATGCTACCTCCTTGCTTATGGTTGTGGCGGACTTCTTCACCTGCAGCGCTCCGATTGAGCATATTCATGTTACGACTGGTCCAATCGTTCTTCGTTTCGGCTTGATCCAGCAGGATTCCGGCCTCTTTGTTGGGGGTTAACAGGACTGTCAGTAGAGCCAAAGCCTATGAGGCATCGCGCTTTTCGCGGTCCTGCAGTACGAGCATGCCTTCAATGATGCGCTGCGACCGGTTCGGCCGTTCTGGAAGTTCTGGGGCGTGAAAGGGCCTCTCGGATGCATCAGTTACATAAGAACGAGTACATGTATACTTTGCATTCCGCAACCACACCTACACACATACAGATATCTCAACACACATCTGTGTGTGGGCAGCGTTTTCAGTTCGGCATGCTACTTTTGGTGCTGTGACTGTTGGGGGGACACGGGCACCAGACAGAGATGCATACAAGATGTGTGGTTGTGTGCGTGTGTGGGCGTACGCGCGCGCGCGCGTGTCTCTACACAAACCTGAGAATGTACCAGAAGATGATAGAATGAGAAGTAATGTAATGTAACACAGCTGAAAAGAGACAAACAAATAAATAAATAACTTTGTAATTAATATAGACATTCATACAGACATGTCCATGAACACATACACACTTATGCATGTACATACGTGCATGCTTATGTATGTATGCATAGCATTATACATGTATGAACTATGTATGTATGCAATTATTGATGCCTGCATGTATGCACAGACGGACGGACGGTGGGATGGGGGGATGGATGCATGCATTCATGCATGTATGCATGCATTCATGCATGTATGCATGCACTCATGGTCCAAGTATGTTGTTCAACTGCAGAGGGGGGCGTTTTCGACTGGAGCTGGCGAGCCCGAGTCTGAGAGGGGTAGAGTAGGCCGCAAAAACCAGTGGACTGGCGCGGCGCGCGGGGCAGGATGGTCTTACACTCCCCCGAAGAAAGGAAAGAAAGTGGCTGAAAGAGTCATGGCACGCCATTGCCTTCTTGCAGGCTGCTGTCGGTGAACTTCATGCAGACGAGTGTGCTGACAGCTTCTTGTCAGCTCAGTTCAAGCACCGCGTTGGACAGCCCATTCTAACTCCAAGGTTTGAGCTCGGTGTCTGGTTCGACAGGCTTTCTCGTGATGCGGTAGCAAAGTCATGCTGAGGAGGCTGTAGGGCATCTCCTGAGCTACCGAACTCTTGAATTTGCTTCCTCACGTCGGTATGTAGTATGTCGAACCCCATGTGGATTTTATGAGTTGTCTCACACATCTTGCCTCTCAACCTGGATGACAGAAGCTATGGTGAGCTTGTGAAAACATCACACTCAACATCAACTGTTGGAGATCTCCCAGATTTGGCGCCTTCGAGGCTTTAGGCTTTCTCTTGGCCAGCGAGACACCCTCCTATGTACGGACGTTCCTGAGCCTTGGCCGACCGCTTTGGTTTTAGGGCAATAGGCACGGGGATTTCAGTCAGCACAAGTCTTGAATCCACCTTCATGGGGAGAAAATCGTGTTCGACTTCTATAAGAATATTCAAAAGTGCATGTGAATAGCGGTTGTCATGTCATATTGCATGTGATGCCGTTATGGTTTACCGGTTCCGTTTCCGCAAGGAGCTGTGGGGATGGCAACAGCAAGCCTGAAGCCTCCTGTCGCATTCTGCCTTGACGCAGACTCTCAAGCAAAAGCAACTTGGCGGTCTGCGGCATACAGGAACTATTACCTTCTCTCCGCGGAGTCTTTGGCGCTGGCTGCCTTGCTGCACTTGGCCAAAACAATTTGCAACAGCAACGTTTTTCTGCTGCTTGTCGAGGCCAGCTTTTCACTTTGATGTGGGGTTTTCGGATTTTTGGGGCCGGTCGAAACTGTTGACCAGAGGGATCAGAGCCGTACAACATCTATATATATATATGCATACACATATACATAAACATATGTATATACATGCTGTATATAGAAGATATGTGCAGGTCCATGTGCGTGAACCTGGAGAGTCCAGACTTGTTGCCTCGCTGCAGGCCCTGCTGAATCTCTGGGCCTATCCCGTGAAGCATCCGCGACCCGCGCGGGAGAGAGCGCAGTGTTTTGGACGTACTCGTAGGTCAGCGAGAGTCTGAGCTTGAGCCCACATTTGTGTTCAATTCTTCTTGTAGCCTTTGATCTTGCGTTCAGATGAAGTCTTCGCCACGACGGAAGAATTCCTACGGAAGACCAAAGAATACCAAAGAGAGAGTCTCAGAGAATGCTGGAAGGAGAAAGTGGACTTCGTGGACGAACTTCAGGATGATGCTCCTCGGTGATCTTGTATAGGGGTCCGAATAGCTAGGAATGATAGGAATGACATGCCGTTATAGTCCTTGTCTGAAGCAAACCCCGAAAGAAGTTGCGAGTCGGAACTGGTGTCATGTCAGTTCCGGTAAAGTCATTCTGATGAAAGTCCAGATCCAAAGTGAGCCAAACAATAGCGGGCCAGATCCTATCCCAACTCCTGAAAAAAACTGTGTATCTATGAATTCGTACATACATGCATACATATATATACATATATATATAGGTATATAAATCGAATATTATGCACAAGTTATACAAATATGACAAACCCACCCGCGCACGCACACACACACCCACGCACACACACACACACACGTACATATGAATCTGTAGGTGTCAGCTGTCTCAGGAGCCCTCTCGCACTGCACGGCCGCCCTTGGAGATCGAGGCGCCAGCGCCGTCGGCCGAGACCTTGGGCCGAAAGCAGTCCGCCTGAAAAGAGTAAGAGTAGTATTACTATAGTAATATCTAATGCTTGAAAAGAGTAAGAGTAGAATTATGGTAATATCCAAATCTATAATGCTTGAAGTCTAGAGATGATGGTAATAATAGTTCTAGTCCTAATAGAACGACTCGAGATAGGAAGATAATTATGGAAATTACAGTATTTATTGGTATGAGAGATATCTTAGTAAAAGCAAAGAGTGGAGTGGAAGTAATGGGGCCACGCTTACTGTTCCATTTAGCTTGAAGTCACTTGCATGTGTATGAAGATCATTTGTTCTGCCAACATAGGAGAGCACATGGTCAGTGTGCGGATAGGTTGTTTCAGTAGTTTAGTTCGGGCTTGTACGTCAGGAACTATAGCTTTCAGCTCAGTAGAGCCACTTCAATGCGCCACTTCCCAGAGGATGCGGCAGCAAAGTCCTGCCATGCAGCTGAAAAACAGCCTGCAACCCCGGCTTGTGCAGAGGAAACCCGAAGCGAGGTCATTATTCGGGGCGCCGCTTCTCTTTCAGTTCTCATGGTGCCCCACAATGCCCCCTTCTTGAGTGAAATGTTGCACGTGTCTTTGCCAGCAAGATTCTGGGAAGCTGTCGCCCCAATGCGCCAAGATGCAGTGTACAGTTGCATCGCTCAGCAGCAAAAACAGAGATCGTTTCAACATGACCGGGCCGCAGATGCCCAATCGATTGACATCTGGTTTGGGAATGTTCGGGGGTGGGCTGCGAATAGCCTTGGACTTTAGAGTAGCTTGGTGCACGCCAGGCCTCGGGACAACAACATGGCTTCGTTTCATTGCTCTGTCTGGGTCGGCCAGGTTTGGAGAAAAAGCCCTAGGATGTAGGGTCTTTGGGGGATATATAGTTCTGGCGGGTGGCACAAAAAGAACTAGGCTTCCATTTTTGTACGTTATTTACATTATGGTGGTAGTATGTTCCGGTACATGAGAGCATTCGGCTGGCCAGGAAACTATCGCCAAGTACGGGACAGCAGACTGCCGCTCGATTTTCCTCGGAGGCCACCGAATGCCGAGAAAATAACCGACAGTAGTTCTCTATGCTGTCATCACCGCCGAAACGCACGTATATCCTAGGCCAAGCAAAATCCTCAAATGTCCCTAAGCTCAGAATGTGTTGAGGCGGGCCTTTCCTTCTCGAAGACTCTGAGGAGCTGTGTTCCAAGGCTACAGGGGCTTGCAGAGTTCGCTGGGGTCCATTTGTGCTCACCGTGTTGAGCCGCCGAGGGGCGACAACACCCATGTTGTACCTGCAATATGCCTGATGATTGATTTATGTTGGTATCATGGTTCCCGAAGTATTCTGACTGTCAATGACATGCACATGTTGTGTTCGTACACATATCCGATACACGTGTGTAATTATGTATGCATGTTTTCACATTGTCTTAATGTTGCAAACAAGACATCCTTCAGCAACCGGTGCCTGTCCTTTCGTTCGGCTGTCCACTGGTCTCTAGCGAGCAATGAGCTTCGAACTTTCCTGCCAGCCTGGCAGCAAGTCTAACTGTGATATAAGCCTGACCTTTCCCGCCCTCTAGAGACATGTTGGAAGCGCCAGGCAAGCAACACCTGCACCAAGTGGGTCTCAACTGCCTGTTGCCGTAAAGTTTCCAACCTCTCCATCTCTGGCACTCGACGGGCTCCGAACTGCTCGGTGTAAATCTTCCGTCATGGCCCCCGGCCACAACCCCATGCGGTGCTCGAACCTGATAGGGCCTGTTCTGTTCTCGTGCTTCGTGTTAGCATTTGCAGCTACTGCTGCTGTCACGGTTGTGTTTGTGAAAGCCCTGCCTTTCAGCATGATTGTCAGTGTCCCTTTTTCAGACGAGCTAAGACGAGCCCATCGTGATATCAGCGTCCTTGGATCATGTCGGTGATGGTCGTGAATTTTGAGAGCGATGCCGATCTTTGCCACTTGTTCTTGTCATGAGATTGTTCATGGCCGTAGCAGCGTGAGGTGCTGAGGCGGCTTGGCCAGGGCCCTAGGCCGTTCCGAAAGGAGCAGAATATGGAAGGTTCCTGTATAAAATCTTGTTTATAGTAGGTATAAAACCCCAAGACCCTGCTCTAATCATTCAGACCCGCGTATGCAGCAGGAGTTGGAATATGTTGTAGTAGCAACCCTCGTGGTGGTGCTGGCAGCAGCAGTAGGGAGCAGCAGCAGCAGCAGCAGCAGCAGAAGTAGAAGCAGTAGAGCACAGATGCGAAGTACCGGTACACTTGCATTCCTCGGCCGCTGCCGAGGTTACATGGACGACGAATTCAACACAGACCTCAGCGATGCCATAACTCTCTTCTGTGGTGGCACAGCCAACAGGCCAATGATTTCTGTGCGACTTTGCAGCTGCAACATGCTCGGTTTTGTGCTGGCCATTGATTTAGTTACCGACACCATGCAAGTGTGCAGGCTTAGCTGCTCCATTTTGCAGCTACTTCAGTTCATGTCTCGTAAGAGCTGACTGGGCAAGTACTGACCACTGGAGAAGCAAGCACACGGGCAGTAGGACAAAGGTCAGCTGAGAGCAGACTGACAGGCGGTCGCTCCAGGTTGCCGAGGTGTGGCCAGTGGAAGGCCAGGACTCTGCGGGATTCGAGAAAGGTTCCGGGGCGGGGGATGTGGCACTTGGCATAATGGCATAGCGTAGAGTCGACATGTTGGGTATCAAGGCACATACTCGTAGTGGATGCAAACCCAGCAGGAACAGCAAGGCAATGGAATGCACTGTTGCAGCTTACATCTTTTCGGTATGATGCCCGCCCTCCGACCGCAGCCATGAAACATCAAAGAGGCCCTGGGGCCAAGCTCACACACAGCCACACTCACAAGCAGAGGCTTGTAACACGGATGCCGTCCTAACATGGCATCACACGGCAACCGATTTTGTTGTCTCATAGACGGGCATCTGCCACACGCAGGGGTGCATTCACAAGTACCGACAACCTGCGACTTCACCCTAGAAAGAAGGGCACAAGGTATGTGCGCCGGCATCTCACAAGTCTGCTGCTGCAAACCTAGGAGCAGTATGTAAAACCTCAGTTCATGCATAACCGACACCTGCATGTGCGGCCCCGTCACACGAGCGCTTCTGCTGAGATGGGCAGCGGCCATGCTACTCTTGGATTAGGAGCGAGTCGTCGGCTTGCTCAACGTGCATGCATGCGACCTCACTTGATATAGAGGCTCGGTACACTTTACGCAGCATGCTGCAACTCGACCATCATACTTTGCGGCTGACGCGAGAGGCTCCAGCTTCTTGTGCTTGTCAGAGGGACAGTAGCTGCTCTGCGCAAGCTGGCCTGACGTGCTTACGGTTGACGGAAGCTTGTGTGGATGGTTGCATGCATGTGAGTTTAATGATGTCTGTATGCATGTTTGGTCCTGGTGACCTGGGGTATCAATCGTTTACTTCCTCAGTAAACTTTCAGTAAACAGTTACGTCACTGCGGTCATGCATTTTTCCACGTCGTGCGCAGCGTACCGAGCCTGCATGCATGAGGACATGAACTTAGTATGACTGACACTGGTAGTCGAGCAGGAGCCACGGATGCTACAAGAGGGGACCATCGGAGACACGCCTCTTGCTTCAAGCTGCCGAATCCGTCCCCGAAAGAAACCGACCGAAATAAGCTTTGGTCTAACCGGCCCTGCTGTATCATGCTTGTGTGTCTTATTGTGTCTTGTTTGTATACCACTACAAGGTCAAGACAAGAGAAGGCAAACATGGTTGCATGCAGACGTGTGGTTGTAGTTGACGCATGGTGCTTTTGGCAAGCAATCTTCACCATGCGCTTGCCGGCAGGATGCCCTGTCTAAACTGACTCCTCAGTTCTCATGTGGTGGATGGTCGTCTCTCCTTTAAAAGCAGAGAACCAGTGCAAACCTGGTGCATTGCTGCTTGAATCATTACCGGCATGCGCACCTCGGGACGAGGCTCATCCTCTTCCTCCAGTGCGCAATCTTCACTGTCCTGAAGGTGCCCCAGCCCATGCTTACTCAGCAGGATGCGGAAATCTAGGGAGTTTCCCTCGTCGTCGCCGCACATATGGGGTTTCCTAAAACTGAGGCACCTTACTATAGAACCCTACGTGCCTGTGCTCAGCAAGACACCTGAGTATGGCACGGTTGAGGGACACAGAGAGAGAGAGAGAGAGAGAGAGTGAGAGAGTATATATGAGATGTTAGAGAAAGGAATAGACAACATACACACTAAAATACACTAACATAACATATGGCATGTAACACGGTGTATCGACATACAACATACAAGCACATATCACACTCTTATGAAATGTATCCTATCTGCAGGTACGAGAGCTCTATGCCCCTGCCAGCTTTGAGCGGCAGCGCCTGTTGGAACACGATGTATGGCCGCTTTGAATACCGTTAGATTTTTCGGAGATGGGCCCCGATTGATTCGAAGGATGAGAACAGGAGTGTTCCAGAGGTGCTTGATGTTGGCAGGCTTGTCAGATCTTTTCAGAATGACACCCTGAACTTCGCGCGCATGTCGTTCCCACAGGTTGGACATGTAGCTGTACACATCGGCATCGACGTACTTCCAGAAGCATGATGAAGGTGGAACACCTGTGTGGACGTCGAAGATTACGTGGTGTCTTGACTTGCAACCGTGGCGGAGTCTGGAGGAGAAGCTGAGAAACAGGCATGTCAGCACTTCAAAAGTGGCGAGGGGAGGTGTCCGCCGGGCTCCAACCGGACCTGGTGGGTCATGCTTAAAATTTCTTGCAAGTCACCTTAGCAGCGCCAGCTGGCAGGTAAAGTTTATTCTTGCTTGCGTTTATACCCGAGGTCAAACTCGCCACGTCCCTGCGCTCGGCGATCAACCGCGACCGGCTTAGCCGCCTCCTGCACCTTGGTGCTGAGGAGTGTCAGCAAGTTCCAGAAGATGGTTCTCAAGACATTCGACTTGCGGGTCCAGAAGCTTACTGAATCCTTTGATGTTGCAGGTTCGTTGCTCGTTGGTTGGATTGCTTCACTGGTCGGTCGGTTGGTTGGTTGGTCGGTTGGTAGGTCGGTGGATTGATTCGTTGGTTCCTTGGTTGGTTGGTCAGTTGGTTGGTTGGTTGGTCGGTTGGTTGGCTGGCTGGCTGGCTGGTTTGCTAGCTGGCTGGCTGGCTGGTTTGCTAGCGGGTTGCTTGGTTGGTTGGTTGGTTCGATCGTTGGTTGGTTGGTGATGGCAATGCTGATTCGTGTAGGTATCATTACTAGTCGAACTGCTGCCTGCCACAGTGACTGCCACGAAGCATGAGGTACTGCCACTACTTTTACACTAGTTAACTACTAGTTACTCACTTGTTGTTCTTGCTGTTGTTGTCATACTTTGTTGTATATACTAACTGAGCATGCGCATGAGCATGACTTCATGATTGCTGCCGGGACAGGGCCTGTGATCATGTGATTTCGCGATTGCTTGTCGCTGTTCTGCTGGTGTTTGTTTCATGATCAACACACCCTAAAACGCATCTGAACCCCAAGCCTCAAGCACAGACCTATGGACATATGCGCAGCCTGGAGAGTCCGAGTGCGAGACCTTGAGCCCGAACCGTAAACTAAAAACCGAACTTTCAACAACCCTTTCGACTCGTTCAATAGGAAGGAGGCAAACACAACCCTCTTTCCTTAAGCCTTAAATCCAAGAAGATCCAAGAAGGATCGACGTGCTGGAAAATGGTCAAGTCGCCGAGCGCTTCGCCATCGCGCCCTGGATGGTGAAGAAGCCTCGCCTCGGGGTCGTCTGGGTTTCTTGGTGAGCTCCTTTATGGATTTTAGATGATTTTAGGGTCCTTTTTCAGGGTTCCTTGGAAGGGTCAGCGACACCACATGAGCTGCAAGTAGCTGTGGGACACTCTGGAAGTGAGCATAGTCCTTTGCCCTGCGGTTCGTTTTGCAAACATGAGGCTATCGGTCACAGCGTCAGTCATCAGCCTCTGCGGTGTAGGCAACCTAGTAACCATTCTCTGCCCAAGAAGTATCTGGGTCCGGCACGTCCGCGCACGCTGCACACAAAGCTGATTTGAGCATGTTTCTTTGTAGCGCTTGTGCATTAGCAGTGCTTAGGGATGAAGGGGTGCGCCGTCAGACGCTGCAAGGATTTGCCGCAAGATCCACAGCTGCTGATGGCCAAACCGCTGGACGAAGTCGTGAGCGCTTTCCGCTTGTCCCTTGTGACGCTGGGCACTGCAACCCTTTGAGACGTGCGGGCCCGTCCTTGTCACACTCATGACTCATGTACCCCAGGAAAGAGAGTGGAGTAGCTGCTACTACTACTACGACGACGACTTCTACTACCTACAGTCCTAGCCAGGTGGGAGGCAAAAAAAAGCCTACAGTAGCTGGTGTCAAGGAAACTGGAGATGTCGGCATCGGCTGCTCGGCTGACCATTTTGGCATCCCGGTTGACTCTTTCCCAAGATCCGATGCTATGCTTTACTATACTATACTCTCCGACGTTAAAACCATAGTACCGTATAGCAAACTATACTATCCCATGGGCATACTATACTACACTGTTTCTGTGTACCGTAGACTATAGTATACTACAAAAAAAATCATGCCCTGGAAGTGGCATGAATCTGCATGCTGCAATCACAACACCACGAATGACCAGAGTAACAAGGGGAAACAAGTGGTAGTAGGCGTGTGCAGGAAAGAGCGCAGCAAGCGCATTCACAGAGAGTCCGACACCTCTCGGTGTGGCCGCTTCACGTCATCTTGTGAAAACAATGCAGACCAGGTGTTAACATACTGTTGCTGCTCTTTGCTCAAGATTGAGACATGTAGGAAGACCGGCTTAATGAGACATCGCCTGTGTCATGGATCGAGACTTCAGGTGCTGCCTCCTGCACGACCGGGAGCGCGCTGGCGTGCGCCTAGGCTCTTAAAGTCTGTTAATCACTGTAACATATTGAAAGTCAAAGTTGGTTTGTGCCATTGCTTCGCCATTTTTCTCGTTACCATGAGTTCTCGCCAGCGATTTCGAGGACTGTCAGATCCTTCACATGGTACTGCGTTGGTGCCATTCCTGACTTGTTCCTGTGCTGTTTGCCTCTTGCTTTCCTACATGAATCCGAAGCATCACCGCCGCCATCGTCGTTACAGCGTCAAGCCTATTTGGGATCCTACACTCGCATTCCGAAGTGTCTCAGGATACGTGCTCGCGTTGCTGTTTACTGTGTCACTTCTGACTGCGAGATGGAGTTCGGAAGGTTGTTGGAGGTTTGGGCACATAAATTGATGTGCCGTTGATGTTCCTGCTCCACTCGCGGCCCTAGTCCACTTCTGGCAAGTTCAATCGCACATCGGGCTCCAATGCATGATCTTCCAAAAGGAGCCCGGAATCCCCGAAGCACTGTTTCGATGCCCTCGTGCGTTAAGAAGCACAAACCGTAGGTGCGGAGCTTTTTCTTGCCCTTCCTCGCCCGCATCCGCTCGAGGCTCTTGCGGTGACGCGCCCGGCTTCAGACTTCTTGCGGCCGGAGCCGAGGGGATGGCAGGTTAAGAATGGATCCTGGGAGCCTTCAGCCTGGCTCTCACAACCTCGAGTGCACCCCGATCAATCCTCTGGAATCACACGCTCCACTAAAGCAGGCCATCAAACCATGTCAATCCCCAGAAGCTGCCAGCAAAACGCAGAAACCCGGAGCGTCAAAGATGTTCTTGTGACAGGGAGCCATCCGCACCATCATGCAAATGATTGATTCAGAGCCAACAAGGAGGGGACAATCCTCAGCAATTTTGCACAAAGGTCAGGGAGGGGGGCTCCCCCTCCCCTCCTTTGGTACCCCCCTTCCTCCCACCTTAAGGTCCACCTTTGTGCCCAACATGGCAACTTGCATTTTGTTTCTATGCGACCGAGTGCATCTACGCAGGTGTCAAGTCTGCCGCATCAGTAGCTAGCTAAGCTGCCACCAGGTCAGATCGAAGCTGCGCATAGATGACCGAGTTATATGAGGTCATCCGTATGTGGGCCAGTGTAAGGCAGAAGAACGCTACCGCTATCATCTTGTATGTTGAAGCTTCATGGCAGTACATATGTGCTTGCATCCACGCTGCCGATGATGCACACAATAACGCCCGAGCTCTATGGACTCTGCTTCCTTCTTTTTCCCTGACTTTCGTGTCTTCTTCTCCAGTGCATAAATACTTATTTGTTATACATAATATATATATATATACATACATATATATATATATATATGTGTGCTCGCGCATGCATGCATGCATACATACGGCGTTTGCCCGCCATCCCATCTCTCAACCGACCGCCTATGGTTCATGCACGCCGTTTTCATGTCGAAGTATGAATGAAGTACATGTAGCACAGGACAGGTAAAGCACAGTCATGACTACATCCTGCACACATAGCCAAGTGCAAGGCCCATGCTTCCAACAACCACGGATGCCATCCACGAACCTTCCGAGCGAACTGCTATTGCTTCTACTAGGATATGATCGCGCGTCGGAACTTGCAGCAGAAGGCTTCAGAGCACCGCCGCCCACCAGAGACATTAGAGACTGGGCAGGCTTTGCCTTACTACAGCCAGGGCTACAAGTCGACCCCTCACTGCGGCTTGCCAAATGCTCTATAGTCTATTCGCAAGAGGATGCATTGGGCTTTGCAGCTGCCATCCCACCTAGATTTATATAGGTTAAAGGACGGCATCCCATCACTAGCGCAGATGCGGACCAGTCTGACAGCAGCTTGAGTCTTGACAGTCTTGCCTCTGCTCCATGGTGCGATTCCTCCTGGCTTTGCTGGCCTCGGCCTTTTCCTCGGCAGCGCTTCCGATGGCAAACGTCTCCGAAGCGCTGAAGCTGGACCGCTCCAGCGCTGCGGGGAGTGGGTTTAAATTTGGGATGTGATATGGTACTCTGGCCGCAGCGGTTGGGGCTTGGATGCCATGTATCCTTCCTCCTTTGGCCCGTTTTCGGATGGAATGTGAATCGGGTACCCTTGTCTTTCTCTGGTAGCTGGAGCCTGTGAAGCAAGTAGCAGGTGTGTAAGTGTGTTTTTCACAGAAAGTTCGAGCAAGACCTTCAATCAGCACCAGCTTGATTCTTGCCCACCGAGGAGACAGAAAGCCATTGCATCTTTTGCATACTGCAAAGAGAAGCGTCCAAGCTTATGATACGTTGCGTTTGTAGAAGCTCCGATTGCAGGACAGAGAGTATGCCACGCAGATGTGGCGTCAGGGCCGTGGTGGCTTGGCTGCCCAAGACATGTAGCTACCAGTAGTAGAGCACCACTTCCTGGACTTTTAGGGGTCTCATTGCAAGTAACGCTGAGGGCAGATAAGGGTTTAGATCTACATGAACATGTGCAGATGTCTCAAGTCCGCATGCCCATTTCTCGACGAGGGGTCAACAATCTTAATGTCTTGATGGGAACAACCGCGGGATGCAGAAGACGCATCGTTGTCCAGGCTTTCTTTGGTTCCAACACTTCCGCCGCGCGGGCGGGACTTCCGCCTGCCATCTGCTGCAAGCTGCGGTTTCCCTCGGGCGGCTTGTCTGCGAAACAAAGCTTAAGCGACAAAGACGACAAGAAGCATGGCCACTGAGAACATGCTTTGCTGCGGGAACCAAGCAGTTGTTCTGTAGTTGCTGCCGACTTCGTCGCAGTCGCAGTCGCAGGCGTCGTCGTAGTAGTGGCAGTAGTGAGTGCCACTGGCAGTGGTAGTAGCAGTTGGACAACAAACAGAGCTGTTTCTACCGTTGCTGTGTTATGAGCGGTGAATCATAGGCTACATTACCTGTGCTCACTGACAGTATTCAGTAGACACTCCGACTGCCACTCGAATTCCGTTTCTCTTTGCCTTTTGCTTAAAAGGCAGAGCGGGCAGAATTGCCGACGCGTGACCGGCCAGTAGAGCCCCTGGATTGTCTACAGCCATGGATGTTTCACTATTGCAGTCTATGCCTCTTACTTTCAGATCCTCGCATCTTACGGGAGTTCCAACTGCAATCAGGTGGAGAGTAAAGATGTTCGTACATCTGTTGGTTAGGTTCTGACTAGGTTGCATAAGAAATTACATCATTCCGGCCCGAGGCGCTTCGTGTGGGCACGGAGCGAAGCTTGCCAGCCGGAGGTGCGAGCGAAACCTCGGGGGAGCACCTATAGCTGCTATAGCTGGTTTGGGGGGCGGGGGGTTCTGCTCCAGGTAGGCTGCTTCACCCTCATTGCAGCCTTCTTGGTTGAGTGTTCAGTCGTCATGACCTCCATCGCAGTTGCAACCTGCAATCTGGTTGGTCATGGACACATAGACAATATGATATGTATTCGCAATAGGCAAACAAGCACATTCGGGCAGACTTTACGGACGTAACCTGCAACTCATGTTTGATGATGTTTGTTGCGCAGTCGCATGTCTACATAGACACATAAGAGGCTTGCAGATATAAGACTTTTCTGAGTCGAACAGGTCAAGCATGGTACCATAACTTTTATGTGCAACTGTCTGAGTTGAGATTTTGTGTGGTGCTTGTGTGTTGAAGTTAGTTCGTCACGTTACTTCTCGTAATATGTAGTTCATGTGTATATATGGTCTCGTGTCGCGTGT
>CAJNJA010089885.1:0-19916 GCA_905231915.1 Symbiodinium necroappetens
AAAAAAAAAAAAACACACACACAACAACAAAAAAACATCAACACAAACATTAAGACAACCCTGAACCGAAAAAGGACACTCGTAAACCCGAGAGATGACACAAACACGCCCGAAAAGCCCAAAGCCCAACAACTATACACCGCAAAATCTCAAACGCAAACACCCTAAATCCTAAATCCTGCAGACCTGTTTGGGCCAATTGTGCTTTGATTTTGCTAAGTTCCGGTTCGGGCCTGTGAACGGCTCCATGGGCAAGCCTCCATAGGCTCCTCATGCACAGTGTTGGGGCTTGTGTGTGTGTGTGTCTGTGTGTTTGTTTGTTTGTGTGTTTGCTTGTTTGTTAGGTAGTTGGATTGTTATGCTTGCTTGGTTGTTTGCTTGGTTGCTTGTGCGTGTTTGTTTGCGAGCTTGTGTGTGTGTGTGCTTGTGTGTCTGCGTCTTTGTGCGCTTCTGTGTGTCTGTTTGTGCCGTTGCTTGTTGATTTCGTACTTGTCTTGTTATTTCAAGATTCAGGATGAAGTTCAGGGCGTATAGAAACAGGAGTCTTTTGTCATGGATTCATTGTCCCTTTGCTGTTCGTGCCGTGTTCCAGCTTCAATGGCTTAGGCGCTCGTGTCCGATTGGTTTGTCTCCAAGACTCATTGTAGAGCCGTAGCAAGTTCGTTAGTGTTTGGGGAATATGGAGGGTTTCCGAAAATAGGGGACCCTAATACAGTACCCTAAATAGTAGGATCCTTATTATAAGAACCTCAAAATAAGGTACCCCTTAGTTTCGGAAACTCACATAGAATCATTGCATACTCGAAGTAAGGAGCCCGAAGGAATCATGTTGGTTATACTCCAGGCTTCTGTAACATGTTTCAGTCGAAACTGAGCATGCATCCCAGGGCCCCTAGCAATGTCAGAGTTCTGCTTATGAGGGCCCTATAAGCCTATAAGGCTACGATCAGGGGCTCTCGAAGTTATGAAGGATTTGCGGGTTTGGGGATCAAGCGGGCTGGGGCCGAAAGCCGCTACAAACTTAAGCCATTTCGGTGTGCTTGCTTTCAGAAATACCCGTTCCCAGTTTGGGTCGAACCTGCCGGAAAGAAACCCTTTACTCTTTGAAGGGGTCGTGAGTAGTGCTTGAAGGGCTTTATCAGGGTCGGGAGCAGGTGAGGGTGTTCTGGCTACAAGCTTGGGGTTCAGGGGATCAGACGTTCAGGTCCTACATAGAGACACCGACTGCCAGGTTTGGAAAGTTCCAAAGCTCTTTCAAGGTTTTGGCCTGGCTGTGCCAGGACTTTGTACTGACTTCCAGCGTCTTGAAAGCCAAGATGAGAACGAGATCGTGGCAGGAGCTCGATTTCTCCCAAAACACCATGAAACTACAATAGGCACTGTGGCCTCTAGCTGCAACAGCTCCGCGGAATGTGAATTTAGTCGAACGTGTACGCTGCGCCATGGCGGGAACTGTGGAACTTTACACCACGCTGTCTGGGAGCTTGGATCACAGATTTTGGCTGTAGGCTTCCTGTGCTCTCCTGCATCTCCCAAAAACCTGAGCAATCGAACCTCAAGATCCCTAAACTCTAATAAAACCTAACTATCTAACCCTACATTACAAGGCCCTAGAACCTTCTCAAACCCTAAACCCTCAGCCCCCTACACCGCTCCACTGATGGAAAGAGTGGCCTCCAGCTGCCATTTGCATGTCATACCTATGCCGGGACTGGAAAATCTGGCTATTCAAAATCACTGTATAGGACTTAAGGTTACGGTTTAGGCTAGACTGGCAACACATGTCACAATGTAGGTTCAAAAGTACGAGATGGTGGATGAAGATTGTGATTACAATGTGGCTGTTTTGGGGTAACAGTGGTAGCCCCCCATATCACGCATTCAGCAGCACTGTTGCTTGCGCGTATTGAGACGAGCATCTGAGCTTGAGTCGGTTCTCTGACATGCATTCTTCGGCTGCTTCGATGTAACAATATCAGCCTGATAGGACCGCCGGATCTTACCCTCCTTCATGCTTCAAGAACTTCGCGATGCTTCTTGTAATGAAGCAGCTCAAAAAAAATAAAATCAACAGATCCTCAACCATGAACCCTGCATGCCGCACTCCAGCTCTTAAGATGCGCAAGGCTCGCCTGAGAGCCCTAGCAGCCCTAGCACCACGAGGCTTACACGCTTTCGCCATAACCAATCCCTCAGCGTCCTCTTGCCAGCCAGTAGCCGCAAATCTTAACTCAAAATGTCCGCTGCCTACTGGCGCCTTAAAAATTCGAAGGGGATTTGGGGGGGGCACATGATCGAATCATCGCAACACGGAGCACTAAGGAGGAATAGGATTGAAATTAGCCCTAAACTCCTAAATCTCCTTCTTCTGAGGCTTCTATGCTACTTGCCTCCTAAATCCCTCAAGCTTTCGCCTCCCATCATGAACCCAGGGGATGCACCGCTAACGCCTCAGTGCGAAAGAGCCACAGCCACTCACAGCCTTGCGTTGCTAAGACTTCAACAAAGCATATATATATATTTTATATGTGCGAAGGAGTGTCCACCCTAAGCCCCATACCCCAAACCCTGGACTACTTACAGCAAAAAGCCTGGAAACCTAAGTCCCGAAGCCCCATAAAACCCTAAACCCTGAACCGGCCCCAAGGCCTGAATAAACCCCGAAACCTCTGAATCCCCAAAAAAATTCCGGACACGTCACCCACCATACTGGGCCGACTGGGCCATGGGCGCCGAGTCGATCTGAATGGGTGCTTTACCCATAGTCTCCATTGTAGTTCCTTTTTGGGGTTACCTTTTAGGATCCTTAATATAGATTTGGTTAACCCAAAAAATGGAACTACAATGGAGACCATAGAAAGGGTTACTGTAGTGTTTTGGGACTGAGGGTGTAGGGTATTGGGCTATCTCCGAACCGGTAATTAGCCCTTAAAGACGAAATGAACCCTAAATGGGTGAAAGGTTCACATACCATATAGGCGGATTCATAGTACAAGGGTATAGGGCCCTTACTTTTCAGGGGTCTTTTGGTCCTTACACTATCTCCTTCTCGTCCTAATACAATCGTACTGAGATACTCATGGTTGCGGATGGGTCTTGATAGGCCGTGACATTTCGATTTTGGGCCATTGCAGCGTCTTTTGTGCGAATGGATGCACCTTTTTATCGCCATTCTCCACTCAAGGTCCTCGGATGTTTTAAGCCTTGAGGTTCTAGGGCAGTTTAGGAAGTGATACTCCTTTGCGCTTAAGCCCGGAGAATCGAAAAGCAGATCCACAAAGCACTGAAATCTAAATCTCCGCAACGGCTTTGGGATCAGGGACCTGGATGAGCATCCTTCTGTTTAAATAGGGTTTAGGGTTTGGGGTCTGTGCAGGAAGCTGACTATGTTAAGTTTGCATTCCAGGGTCGCGCGTCTCTTTCTGAAACTCTGCAGCACATCCTCGAAGAATACTAATACTCCCGACCACGCAACCTCAGCCTCCCTGGAAGCATGCCAAAGGAACGAAGTTCTGAACCCCATGCCGCTGAAGATATAGTGGTCGAAGCCAAAACCTGCAAACAAAACATCCGGCCTGTTGATACTCGGCCGGGGGTATCCCATAATGCTGGGTGCGAGTTCCTGCAGCTTGAGGCAGACAGACCCTTTATCTGCAGACCCCTTTATTATGAACCGGCTTAACCTTGCGTTGACAACGGAAGTGACCACAGCAACCAGTGCCATCAGTGCTGCGTGGACTGTTACTATACTAGGCTCTAC
This sequence comes from Symbiodinium necroappetens, assembly GCA_905231915.1. Lineage (NCBI taxonomy): Eukaryota > Dinophyceae > Suessiales > Symbiodiniaceae > Symbiodinium > Symbiodinium necroappetens. The sequence continues at coordinate 3,761 of CAJNJA010089885.1, forward strand.
CTTCAAGAAACCAAAACACAGAACAGAACAGAACATGACCAAGTAAGTTACTGCAGCCCCGGCTAGACAAATTATAGCTACAACAAGTAGTGCACAGCAAAGTCGTGGTGGCAGTTGGCAGGTACATAGTAATAGTAGCAAGACCGTGACAGTACTGGCAAGTAGGTGGGATGGAGTGGGTCGTCGTGCTGTCGTCATCGTAGTAGTCGTCGTCGTCGTAGTCGGAGTCGCAGAGGCAGTCGCAGTAGCTACGCAGCAGCATTAGCATTAGCAATAGCATTCGCATTAGTATTCGTATTAGCAGTAGTAGCAGTAGTAGTAGTAGTAGTAGTAGTAGTAGTAATAACAATAATGGTAGTAGCAGCAGGAGTAGCAAAGTAGCAGCAGCAGTAGCGGCAGCAGCAACATCAGTACCGAGCCCTAAACCCGAAACCCCCCGAACTGAGCCGCACATCACCAGATGAGCAATTGGCAGCGACATCCCATAATTACACTGACCAGCCGAAGGGCCATCCGGGTTCTGGATGAAGAAGTAATGAGGCGTCTGCTGCGCCGGCATCGCCTGGGATCCATCTCAAAACTCGTAGGCGAAGTGTGGAGTGTTAATCAGTGCTGTTCGTATAGTCATCGTTGCATCTAGTGTCCCATCCCGAAAATTTCATGCACAATGACTATGATTGCACTGAAGGCAATGATGATGAACATGACGATAGCCATGATCGTTATGGTGAAGGTGCACGGCGATTGCGATGATTATGAGGAGTCCGATGTAGAGGAGACAAGGGGCTGCAAGGGAAAATGTTATAACGATGATGCAGTGATGAGACAATTATAATGGCAACCGGCGTGCAGCATTGACACACACACACACACGCACACACCCTAAACCCTAAACTCTAAACCCAAGCAAACACTTGGTTTTCGAAAGCCTTCTGGGATCTTGACTTCCGACTCTCCAAAGCAGGGCTTCCATGCAGTAACTAAGAGACCTCAACCTCGGGACATTTACCGAGGTTGCTTGAAGTCTTAGTACGGCTTGGCATTTGTCATTGGGCGTGTACTTTTCATGTATTCTAGGCTCAGCTTCCCGACCTTGAAGGTGCATTGGTTATGCTATGCTAGCTACAGATTGAATTATGTCACGATTGAGGGACAGGGCTGGGAGCGCTGCTCAAAAGTCAAACCCATACTTGCAAATGATGATTGCTTTGCTCGTGGACAAGATATGCGGCGTGAGACGGCATGAGGATTGGCACCCAACCACATACTTGTCGGTCGAGGCAAGCACAGACGAGGCAGCAGCAACCAGCAGCGACATAAGTGCCGCGACGGTGGCGATTACAGTTACTACACGCCACCTTCACCGGCATCGCAGCAGCAACAACAGCAGCATCAGCAGCAGCAGCAGCACGTACTCTCGATGCGCAAGCCTGGGGGCCTGATTGGCCACACGCGCCGCGTCCCTATAGCTTCCAACCATTAGCAGTAGCATCATACGCAAAAGCACCATAGAACCGTCTCCAGGCTGGCAGCAGAAGTCATCACCAGCTATAGTACAGCAAAGAAAACCTGAGATTTTCAAAGAGGAAGATGTCCGAACAACACCGTTGTCTCAAGGTGACAATGGGGGTTACTACAAGTTGCTATGAGAGTGGCTGCCGTGGTTCAAAGGATGTACACAACAAATGGACATGACGAGGGCTGCAGCCGCTGTCTCAGCAGTGTGTCCGCGGGGTCAGAAGGGGTGACAGCAAGAGTTTGCTTATCATACTACCCTTGCTGATCGTCACCCGTAATTCCTAAAGTAAGCCTTGTGGTAACCCTTGTAGCAAATCCCAAGTAAACCCTAAACCCTTATAAACCCTAAACCCTGAACCCGAAACCCCTAAGTTACGAGACTGATCTGCCGGGCTACCATGTTGCAACAGGCTCTTGCCAGGCTTGAGCACGCGTCTTGGATCTGAAAGCACTGCGGGGCAGTACAAATCGGTGTCGCTGGGGTCAACTTTAAGGTGCAAGCCAACTTATCTCAACAGCAAAGCGGCACCTCCAATTTCCAACATTTTCGGCTGCAGAGACTAGAAAAGCCGAAAGAAACAGCCCAATGCCACGGCCCAAAGGCTTTCGAAAACCTCTCAATGGATGTGTTGTTTTGCGTGGCGGGGTCAACCGAGCCCTGAAAGCTCATCAGCGCTACACGCACCAGGTAGTCTCAATTGGAAAAAGGGTTCTATTCGGACGGACCCTCTGATAGGGTTTAGGGTTTAGGACCCTCTGGAACGAACTGACGAAAGCAAGCAAGCCTCTGGCCTCGGAAGGCTCGACTGCTTGATTCTTACGCAGCCATTCCAGTCTGCCGAAGAGAAAACCCTGTATCACATCCACGATGCTTCATGGTTTCATACCAGTGATGCACAAGTCAAACGTCCTTGGGCCGCCGAAACCCTAAACCCTAAAACCTAAACCCTAAGCCCAAAGCCCTAAGCCGCAAGCCCTAAACCTTCAACCCTAAACCCTGCAGGCTAAAGCCGGCACCGCTTGCCTCAGCACTTTCACCAATACTTCTCCTCGCAAGGCTGGAGCCTCATGAAAGCAGTGGGAGTGGGGTTTCGGGTTTAGGGTTATATTTCCGGGTTTAGGGTTTGGGGTTTAGCGACACGCAACCCCACGGAACACAAAGTAGACGTGGACTAGCTCAACCCACATGTGCATCTGTGTATGACGCAATAACGAACGCAGACGTGGGCGGGATTTCGGACGTAAGGGGGCTCCATTTGCATCAGGGTCCAGATGTTCTGGACCTCAGTATTGGCGGTCTGCAGTAGGCTTCGTGACTCGCTGAAACTACCATAATATGCATGCACCTTGAACTACCCAAATAGTGAAGCCTAAACCCTAAACCCGAAATTAACATGTACATCAGTTCTGCGCCAGCTGTCGAAATCCTAATTCCCTAAACCCCTAAACCCTGAACCACCCATGTGCCGATCGGACGTGATCTGTTGGCCTGCAGGGTGAGCGGCACCAGTGCAGAGGAGAAAACCTCATGGTGCCAAGGCCTAAGCTCAAGGGGCTGGAGGTTTAGGGGCCTTGGCTATAGCTTTAGGGCCTTTAGGGCTTTTTAGGGTTTATGGGGCTTAAGGTTTAGGGTTCAGGGTAGGGTTTGAGGATTCTAGGGCTCAGTAGTTCAGAGTTTACTGTAGGGGGTTTTCAGGGTGGAAGCTTGAGGATTGAGGGTTTAGAATTGAGGGTCAATGGGTTTAGGATAGGGTTTGAGAGTTGAGGGGGCTAGGAAAAGGTTCGGGGTGAGGCTGCAGGCTTTACTGAGTAGACTGTCCAACCGTCTAGCCCTCTTAACTCCAATCCATAAGTCAGACTAGAGACGCGTTAATCCTGCACTTCAAGTGTCAGCTGTCAACTCAACATCCTAACCTCCGGCAACTGTGGACAAGCAGTGGAAAGTGGATCTGCATCCGAACCAGGCACAGAGCCCCGATACCTTGTGAATGCGCTGTAGGACGTTGGCTGCAGGGGAAAAAACCCGAGCTTCTGGTGTAAGACACTTGTAACAACTTAGCCGCCCTTAGAGCCAGAATAGAAATAATATTCGTATAATCCCCTGCAATTACTTTCGAAGAAAAATGAAACATAATTCCTAAAACCAGTTAATACAACCAACCCCACCAAGTCCGGAACTCTGCCAATGCCTCGTCAGGCAAGCTGGTGTTGCGGCTGCCTCGTCTCAATGACGGGTTTAGAGTTTAGGGTAGGTTTTAGGGTTGATAGGGTTTAGGGTTTGGGGCTTTTCCGAGGTTATGGGCATTTGGTCGATCACTGCTTCTTCACCTCACCTAGACTAGCCTAGACCTGAATCCACTTCTTGTATAAGCTCGCGGTCATCCTCGTGGCGGTGGCCTTTCTCATGCCAGCAGCATCACAAGGTTAGGATTATAACCAGTATAACTGTGAATAGGGTTTCGTAGACAACGAGTGAAACCATAGTCGACTGTCAGCCTGCTATGCGTGCTACCCGTTACACATCGCCCACATCAAATAGTTTTCCTGTCTCTAAATCTTGATGCTGCGGCTACAACGAGCTCAAAACAATGCACACCTCAAAGGCATGAGCGCTACCGAAAAATCCTTAGTTACCCACTGCACCAGCCAACGATCATCCCCTAAATCCTGAACCGCATGGATCCCAAAATCAGTCTGACAACACAGGAACTCACTTTGCTCTGGTCGTTATGGCCGGTGCAGGTAGTATGGGGGCCGTAAATATTCGAGTAAGGTTGTGGGGTATATAGCATATTGTGACTATACAGGAATGACGGGGATACGATGATGATATCTTGGAGTTGTTCTTATGTTTTGGGGTTCAGGATCTCCTGTTGATGCTTTGTAACAAGCAGCCGGCAGACTTCTTAGGGACGTAATGACTGGTGCGTCAAGGAATTTGTGCTTCATCTGTTGTCGAAGAGGCAGGGGTGAGGACGGTTCCCAGTTTGCTTGGTCTGGCATGGAGTTGCGAATTCTTGGGCAACATTACAGAACCATGATGCCGGTTGGGATTGTGTACACAAGCTTCCGGTCACAAGCTGCAGGTCTAGGTGCTTGCTGTTCTAATCTAAGCAGCAAGCCAAGACATCTTGCCGAGCGCTGTCAAAATCCGATTGCGTGCAACAAGGTGCTAACGACATGCAGAAATGCAGCTTCGCGCCAGCTGTGTATGTGCAAAGCAAATGCCGTACATCAAAGCCCCCCCAACGGCGGCTGTGCATTGGTCACCAATCGTTATAAGCGTCCTGGGGCTCCCTGCAGCAGAATGTTGACACGGCCAGTAGCGCATCCGCTAGCTCTTGAGGGTCGGATTGGAACCTGCCAGCACATCTCCAGTCTAGCTACGAGAATGCGAGCCAACAACGCACACGGCAAGAAGACCCTGTCGATGTGTGCATGCGTGTGACTCTGTCTGTGTGTGTGTTGCCGAAAACGGACACAAAGTACAATAGACTCCACCGGAAACTATTGCTGCCAGGAAACATGCTCTCGCACACGTGCTCGCCCAACAAGCGGAAAACATGCGCCTGCGCCAAATCTAATCACTGTTTGCTTGACATCGGTTGCCTTTCGTAGCTTTTAGCAGTGGGGTCTTTCAAGCCCCGGACAACAAAACATTGATGTTCTGTACGTTTGTGGGAGTTATTTCAGCACACAAAGCGAAGCTACCAAGTCAGCAGCTAGCAGCTAGCACGCCATGTAGTTCGTGTCTGTGTCGATCGATTCTACATTCCACTTCCTGCACGTGGTGGTCGTATACTCGGCGCATGATTGCTTTGCATGGTAACACCGCTCTCAACACACGTCCACAAGTAATTCCACAGTCACAATGCCTTCTGGCGATCATGGTCATGCGCATCATGATCATCCAATCCTGTTTTTCGCGGAGAGCAACATCATCTGTATCAGCTACCAGCCAAAAGCACTCCACGGTAAAGCAAGTGCTGTTTCGGAGCTTCAGCTACAGCTATATGTTTCGTTGGGGTGTCGCACTTTCGAAAGGCTGGACTGTGCCTGAAAACACATCCTTGCTGCGTGCTTGGCAAGTGTCGCACGTTACGGCAAGAGGACAGCGGTCGGAGCAACATTCCCTTTGTGTGAAAGCGAGGCAGCTTTGGCTCTCATTTTTGCCCCTTTTCGAATTCCATGGAAGTTTAAGAGAGAGAGAGAGAGAGAGCGAAAGAGAGAGATAGACAGTGCTTCCACGACTAGAATAAGGGTTGGTGCGACAAGCAAACATCAAAGGAAAGGTTTCGCTGCTGAATTCGCACACATCACACTTCCCCCAATGAGAGCCCACTTTAAGTCGAAACTTCGTGACGGCTAAGGCGCCACAAGCAATCTGCACCTGACACACTAACCCTCAACCAAGCTGCAGAAGCCGGCTGCCCCTTGAACTAAGGTCGTGGGGTGGGTGTACCCTGAACTGCAAAGCGCGCGACTTTAAGCGCCAAACGTCCCAAAGCCCAAATTGCGGCAGCTGCTGTAGGGCTCCGGATGTTGATGTTGTCAGGGCTACAGCTTACTGCGATTTGGGACTTTGGCTTTCCTGCATACTAATGCCAACCTTCCCCAAACCCTAAACCCTAANNAAACCCTAAACCCAACCCTAACCCCCTAAAGAAACGCCCTGTCCAAAGCCCTCCCGGGAGCTCAATCGACCCAGAGACTCCCAAACCCCTTAATTTCAGGAATGTACCTTCGGTCTTTTGGGGCTCCGACTGTAACATATTACGGTATATTCCTTAATCAAAGGGTTTTGGAGCCTTTGAGAAAGTATTCAGGGACTAGGGTTTTGGGGAACGCAAGAGGGCTCGGGAAGGCTTCGTGCAGGACTGCAGGTTTCTGCCCGGGAACAAAAATAACCTCTTGCGCTTTGGGTTCATCCCGGGTTTAGGGTTTTAGGGTTTTAGGGTTTTTGGTTTTAGGGTTTTAGGGTTTAGGGTTTAGGGTTTTAGGGTTTTAGGGTTGGTTGAAACCTGTGTAGCCGGAAAGACCTAGCTTTTGGGGGGGTTCCATGTTACGGCTTCTACATTTACTTCCTTACAAGTGTATGTAGGTCCTTTGGGCCACCGGTAAGCTGTAGCCGGAGTTTAGGGTGTATAGGCCTTGGGTGCAGAGTGCTGGGTAGCTGCTGGGTCCCAAAGACGAAACCAGACGTCGTTGCCTGTGTACGTGCAACAATCAAAGACTGCCATAGAGCAGCTCTAGAAATAGTCAGTGCAACAGTGATCATAAGTTGGTGATCATGGTTGTAGTGAAGCAGTGGTGGTGGTAGCCGTAGTCGCAGCAGGAGTAGTAGTAGTAGTCGTCGTCGTCTGGCGGACAAGTTACAAAGAGAGTCGAAAGACCCACGTCTGTAGCAAGAGCTTAACTTGCGGACATTAGTTGGGAAAACTCCCCCACAGTCTGATTGAGACCTTTAGCCCTGTCAACTACATGGCCGAGTCTACAAGTTAACAAGGTGCCCTTGAAAGTCATAAATAAGGTTAGGGTCTGCTTTTTCGGGTTTATAAGGTTTTCGAAACTACAGGCAGGACAAAGACCCAGCACGAAACATACCACAGTTTTCCACGCCACGAGAACAGAACAAAATCGGTACGCCTTGTATCGAGGCAGCGACAAAATTCATATCTTCCTCAAGTGTCTACTACTTAAGCTCTGCAAGGCCTATACATGAATTGGCCCCATATGCTCTAGCACAAGACCTTGAATGAAGGCCTACGCAACTAAGGCACCCATTAATTACAAGAGCTCTTGGCGTACCCTGCATCCCGTGTAGTAATCCTTTTCGAAATTCAAAGTTGCTGCCAGCAACACAACAAGAAACCTCTGAGAGCACTGGGGCTTCAAGCTCCACTGGAAGAGCATCCTCAAAGCGAGATGAATCGAACTGGGGCCTCTGGGGCTTACTTTAGTATGCTAACTGCGGCGGACTATAACTTAGCTGCCCAGTACCCTGGCCCAAAAAGGTTTATTTTTTTCTTTTAGTAGGGTTTTAATATACCAAAAAAGTTTAAAGTCTACCTATTGGGCTCCTAAGATAAAGGAACATGATTTGTTGTTAGTCTGTGGGAGCTCCCAGTGCTGGAGAACCGAAACTGCCGTTGTAGACACAGGGGCCGCCTCATCGACGACCTTGGCTTAGGGTTTAGGGTTTATAAGTTTAAGGGTTTAGGGTTGATAAGTTTCAGGGTTTAGGGTTTATAAGTTTAAGGGTTTAGGGTTTATAAGTTTAAGGGTTTAGGGTTTATAAGTTTCAGGGTTAAGGTGGTTCGGGGTACTTGTCTGTTTGCCGTGTCTTTTCGAAACTTAACAGCTGCAGGCCGACGATTCTTGTGATTTTAAGACAGTACAGGGCTGTGCGATTTTTGATTACTTTCTCCGAGACTATCAAGGCCTTCGGCTGTGAAAACCGTGGTGATAAACCCAAACCCTACATGCTTACAAGGCCTTCTGGGCCCTAACTGACCCCTGTAAAACTACCTTTCTGGTTCCTTACAAGATTATGCTTTCTTGGTGTAAGTCGTTCAACAGGTAGGTTGTTTGGGGTTAAAGCAGATCCTAACTCCAAAACGCCTAACCCCAAACCACCCGCCAACCCCCCACCCCTCCCCCAAAACAAAAAAAAGCGAAGCCGACAAACCCTAAACCCTAAACCCTACACCCTAAACCCTAAACCCAACACCCTAAACCCTAACTCCCCAAAGACCCCTAAAGCCCCAAAGCTGCACCCTCAAAAGCCTCTAATCCGAGGCATCCGGGGAAGATCAGAAGGCCCCAAAGCTCCTAAAAAGCCCACCAGCCCCGACAGACTACCGGAAAATAAATAGCCTCAAGACGGTTTAGGGTTTAGGGTGCAAGACTCTCTAAACTCGGAAACCCTAGCCAAACATCGAAAACTCTTGAAGGATTGCGATAGGGTTTTGGGACATATCATACGGTACTTATGTAAGGACGATGAGGCCATGATGTTCCAAATTCCAACCCCCGAAAAACCTCCACCCTAAACCCTAAACTCCTAAACCCTAAAAACCTCCACCCCAAATCCAGAAACCAAAGGGTCCCACCTTAGGTCCGACCTTCTAGATCCTCCCTAAAGGGTTTAGGGTTTACCCTACACCCTAAACCCTCACGGGTGTCTGGGTCCCGAGGAGCTCCAAAAACCGGGAAGGCGCCGGCTTCAAAAGCTCCTTGCTGCCGGGTGGTAGCCAAGGTCCTCTGTCGGAGTTAGTCAGGCTAATGGTTTCGGGTTTAGGGCTTTTGGGTTTTGGGGCTGGTTTTTTGGGTTCCGGTAGAGTCCTGTGGCAGGTGCTATCGTTGAGTGAAGGGCGTTTCCAGACAGCCCCTCAGGACCCCTTGCGTTGTCGTTGCCTTAGGTGTGTGGACATACCTCAACAAAATGGGGTTGCAAGAGTGGCGCAGGCCAAGTTTAGTCCAAGGGTCGGGGGTATAGGACTTTGGACCCGCAAGGTTTGGAATTTCAAGGATTCAGGATTTAGGGCTCAGGAGAGGTGGATTTATGGTCTTTACAAACTACTACCCTACTACGTGCTGTCTATTCGCTCCTTAAGGCTGCTGCTGTCTGCTCCTTACAAATACTGCTACTGCTACTGCTACTGCTACTGCTACTGCTACTGCTACTACTACTACTACTACTACTACTACTACTACTTACTACTAAGACGACGACGCTGCTGCTCACAGCCATCAGGCCTAGTACTATGCATACTACCATGACTATGAAAGTATTGTTGACTAGCATGCCGGTCAAGGCTGTCAGCATTTACCCTGCCATTGTTTGGCTTCTGATGACTAGACTAGTCTAGTTACTAGTTTCATCCCTAAACCCTAGTCCCGAAACCGTACTGTTAACTTACATGGAGCTCGATCTTCGCTCAAGCAGCCGGTTTTGTCTGAATGCAGCAATTCTGCTGTCTTGGGCGCTCTTTGTATGAGTCTCATCTACGGACATACTTGGTGACATCCGCAGATTCTATCCGGTGGGGCCGGCCCCAATACGATCTTCCACTGAAGCGGAGAGGAAGCCATCTGCATGGGAAGTTGGGAAAGCCAGAAGGCCCCTCAGGCAGCCCACGTTCAAAGGCCTCTTTAAACGGATTTGTGGTGTCTGAGGCAATGCAATGTGCTCCAGCATGGTGTGACGGGTGCAAGCCTGCCATGCTGCAGGAAAAAGGTGTGATGGAGTCGTAGCCCCGAACCTTTGCACGCTTTGCATGCACGGCCTTGACAAACTCAAAAGTGCCATGGGCAATACGGAAAGCCTTCGGGCCGTTAGGTGGGGCAGGACGAAATCACAAGCTATCCGCCTCACTACGAGCAGCTTGCCAAGGCAGCAACACTGACTTGCTTTGCGACCTCCCCTTCTGGCACACAAAGTGAAAGCCCTCTCAAAGGACTTTGCCATACCTATGTCACCATTCCTATACACATGGGGGATTTGTGTATGACCATCGTCCTCAACATAGTCCTGCATCTAGACATAAAGCAAGGACGGTGTTCAGAGTGTGATGTAGATGGGAGAGTATTGATTATGATGTTTTGGTGAATCTTGCAGAGGTTTTCTTGTCAACATCAATCTACAGCACCCCAGACCAATTCAAACCTTCAGCAATCAAGACGCCAAACGTTTGTCTCAAACAACGGGACCCAGCTTCACTGTGCTACTACTACTTTACTAATGGCTCGGTTCCTGACTGATACCACTAAAGAACCCAGATGTACCACCCAGTTTAGTATCAAGCAAGCATCATGGCCGGAATTTTTGGGGCTACCGGCCTACAGGGTGTTGCAATGATATGATTACACCATAGCGAGCCCAATGGGACTCAGGCATAAGAGATTCAAGCCCCGATGCCATAGTTGCCGTTGCACCTACAAGGACACGTTCGCATGCCAGGATGCATACCCCACAGGCTTCGGCTCCCTCGACTTACAGCAATACTATGCCTGAGGGTTGCTCAATGTAGGTCTATTGTAAGATACCCCAAAAGGCTGTTCTAGTTATTCAAGCTCCTGTTCTAGTTTACTTAAACCTGAACCCTAAATGAGGCAGCCGGAAAGGTCAGTCGCGGTTACAAGCAGCTCGGAGGTTCATGGAACCCGGGACACAGCACTTCCGGACTTCTCCGAGGCACTGTGTCCACGAGGTGCTGAAAGGCTCCAAGGCATAGCGCGCTGACAGTACCAGGGATCCAGTGCCCTAAACCCTATATGCCCTCATATATAACTATAGTGTAATATACCATAAGGAACCTTTGTTCAAATTTTGTTAATTAGTTATTCAGGCCGGTATACTCTGAACTGCATAGGCGATGTCGGTGCTAGGGCTTGGTGCTGTAGGATATTTAGGGATCTAGTTGCTCCGAAGCAACATGAACCGTTATTCAAAATCAGCCATCACAAAGGCCTATGACTGACAAACGAGCTTAACATCACGCTGGAAACAGTGAAGGTACGGGTCTGGCAACCGGCCTGCTATGATTTGAAGAAGAGTCCGACTAGGAAGAGTTTAGGGGTTCAGAGTTCTGGGATCAGGTCGGAACCCAAAATCTAAACCATCCTGCTAAATCCTGATGGCCCCAAGCCCGAAGCTCCTAAACCCTAAGCCCCAGGGTGAAGACTAGGTCTTAGCCCTATAAACCCATAACCCTAAACCCCAAACCCTAAACCCATGACCCTAAACCTTAAACCCTAAACCCATAACCCTAAACCATAAACTCTAAACGGTCCAAGGGTCGGGGTCTCCCTCAAGGTGGAACCCTGGGTTTCCGTCAGCTGCCCCTCGCAGTGGTGCTGTGCCGTGGGTACAGAAAAGATGTGCACACCTTCTGAACGGCTAGGGTTTAGGGTTTAGGGTTGAGGGTATATAAGGTTACAACACAAAACAACTCCAAAGAGGCAAGCGTAGAACCCTCAACCCTAATCACTGCACTTCTGCCTCGATAAGCTCATGCGCGGCTAAAGGCAGAAGGTGATGGACCCTACCGGGTGAAGTTGGCCTGCAGAAAAGACGCCCCAGGCCGAGAGACATCTCCAGGGCGCGCGGCTGTTGAGAAAGCCACGAATTGTTTGGTCTGTGTTTCGGCTTAGGGTTCGGGGGTTAGACTAGTTCATGAGTTCATGGTTGGGATAGATCGGTATTACCAACCTTCCACTCCCTGTTGGGCTTTAAGTACCCATAAACATGTAAAGTGTTACCCAACGAAGACAAAGGTTAGACATTGTTCAGGACCCGGGGCTATCGTGTGATTTAAATGATCTGTTCCTGGCTCAAGCGAGAGGACATCTAGCACGAGGCCCCTATGAATGCGGCCCAAACCCTAAACCCTAAACCGTAAACCCCTAAACCCTAAACCCTAAAACCCTAAACCCTAAACCCTAAAACCCTAGGCCCATCGATGCAGGGACTTCTAAACACGACGGCCAGGTATCTGCAAACCCAGTGCCATGGATGGGGATTCTTCCCTGGTTATGAAGCTATAAGATGACGAAACCAAGGTTAAAGAACCACCCAAATTCATGGGAAACATATGAAGCAACCCTTATAGTAAGAGCCCTACTTGGGTTCTGAATACTACCGGCATAACATGTGCACGATCCTGACGAGTCCTCCCGGCCGGACATGTTCGTCTTAAACTTGCAGACCTGTTTCCCGAGCATGCAGGTGCTCTCTGCAGAAACCCTTGCGCGCTGTGCAAGTCTCAAAAACTTGCCGGTGCAGTCCCAATACCCCAAATCCCAAAAGCCACGACGAAGGACGTAGCAAATGCAGAAAGGTCGATGAGGGCAACGTCCGACATTGACTGATGAAACTCCAGGTACATGTCCCTATAAAGGTTCATTTAATTGAAGCTGCTAAGACGGTCCGATGAGGTTACTACAGGGGTCTTAACAATTAGAAAAAGGGTAAGTATAAATGGAGTACAGTACTAATCAAGCAATCAGGCAAGTGGTGTTGGAATTCGATTAACAAGCAGTTCATCCGATGACCCACATGCATCCTTGCCCCATCTCTGTGCATATCTATATATCTATACTATATGAGTAGTTCTCTAAAGTAGGGTCCGTTTTAGGACACTTTGAATAAGGGTGCCGTACTCTTTGGGGGGCCTAAAGAGGGACGCTAGTTCAGAAAACCACCCATATGTTTCTGTATGACTATCCGACTATCCACGGGTACATAAATACCAGCCAGACATGTCTCTGGGACCTGCTACTCGATGTACACTTCCTAGCAGCCTCCCTACGGTTGATGATATAAATCCTGCTTTACCCATAATAAGGAATTTATCCTAACTCACACAGTTTAGGGTCCTCAGGGTAATGCAGGATTTATATCATCAACAGTAGGAGTTGTGAGAAACATGTGATAGACCAGACAAGGCCTAGAGCTCGGGGTCGGAACAACCAGCGATACGTCTCCTTACAGTTTGTAGGCTGTTTTTTCCTGTATACCTCTGACCCGAAAACCCTACCGGACTTTCTAGGCTACTTGTATTCTACCCGTGTGAAGCCCTGACAAAAAAAATCCTGTAGAACTCTTCTAGAGACCCTGGCCTGAAATTTCTCGTTAAGGCTTAAGGACCCTGCTCTGGCAAGTTCTGTTTTGCGGACTGCCGACAAAACCGATATCCACAGAACCGGCTCTGGTGTTGGGCATAGATGCCGAGGGCTTTTTGCTTTTCTAAAGATGCCAAGGTTTTGAAGTTTAGGGCTTATAAGGCTTAGGGTTTAGGGTGTTGGAGACAAAATGCTGCTGATGACTTTTCGGCTGGTGATCCGAATCTAGACCGGACTGAGTCGAACAATCCAACGTGGTGTTGCGACCATGCCTGTACTTCAGGAAGAGGCCTCAAGAAGACTTGACTGGGCAGAGGCGCGCGCAAAGAATCTACCTCTGTGATAGTTCCTAGCTGGACCCCAACAGTATGTAGAAGAATAGCCTTTTGTAGTTGCTGGGCCATTAGTTTGTCTGCATTTGGGGTTCAGGTCAGGATGGCACTCGCCATGAACCCCGATCGTTCTTGGTTTTTCCAATGAAAGATCTCCACAAGGGAGAGTTCCCCCAACAGTTGCCAGAGCCGGCAATCGGCTTCCGAAGTACACAAGGGTTTCGGCAGGCTGATGTAGCGCGACACCGAATTCGACAAAACTCGCCACCTGCACAAACATCTCGACTTTGCAAGGGCTAGGACGCAAAATAAAAGGCTGAATAACTAGAATAGGGGTTTGGGGGGGCATACTGTCGTATCACTGGCTAGGGACTGCGAGGGGCATACTACAGACAATAATCGGACCCCTATATGATGCTTGTTGCAGTTACAGGCTTCGACAACTGACACTGGCTTTCCACAGGTGCCTATGAGAGGACGATGCGCGATCTCATGCCCTTCTGGAAGAGCTTCATTCTAGAAGTCCCAAAGCCCCTAAACCCTGCAAACCCTATAAACCCTAAACCCTAAATTATAAACCCTAAACCCTAAACCCATGCCGAGATGGAGATGCAAGCTCATATTCTGCTGCTGAGGTATTTGGTGTACACAGCCCCTCCTCAGACAAAGCTGGCGGGCCGCTGGCTTTCCTGGAAGCTTCGGAGCCGAAACTCTTGACATTGGAGTCTCTGAGGATCTGTAGGGTTTTAGGGTTTAGCGTTTAGGGTTTAGGGCTTTAGGGTTTTAGGGTTTTCGGGTTTAGGGCTTTAGGGTTTTAGGGTTTTTGGAATCCCTTGGTTTTTGGCTCCCTAGGGCTCCAAGTATACAAATAGTACCTACTTTGGGGTCGAAAGTCTGTAAACAGTACCTACTTTGGGATATTTGGAGCCCCAGGGGTTTATCGATTTCAGGGCTTTTGAAGCTTAAGGCAGTGTGATCACAACTCTAGCACTGCTTCCTTTGAAACGGGGACACCGTTTCTTCAGAAACTCCCACATGAGACGTGGCAGGGCGTCAGGTGCCGCCATGCCGCATCCGTCGGCTCAGATATTGCCCCGGAGCCTGCCAAGGAACTTTCCGGACTTTTGGGACTTCATGGTTCGCGCTGTAGGGTTTAAGGATAGAGCTTCAACGAAGATAGAACCCTAAACCCGAAACGGTGAACCACCAAAGCCTTATAGCACACGTGTAGAAACCCAATAGAAACCAAAAAAGCCGCAAGAGCTCTTATGTGACACCCTGGAAACCTGAACGAGTGAACGACTCCTGTCGCCAAGTCCACAACAGAAAGAAAAAGTGGGCTTAGGGTTTGGGGTTTAGGGTTTAGTGCTGAGGGTAACGGAAATAGAAGCGCTTTAAACAAACGTCCTACAAATAAACTATCAGATTTCTACGAGGTTCCATAAGGGTTTCGGATTAGGGTTTAGGGTTTAGGGCTCAGGGTTTAGAGTTTAGGGTTTAGGGGTTTATAAGGTTTGGGGTTTAGGGTTTTGGGGTTTAGGGTTTAGGATCCGCAACTCCAGATCCCTGGAGAAGGGCCCTTCCCAGGGACAGCACAGTCAAACGACGACCAATAGGCCGACGGGCCCATGGGACCACGGGCCCGCCCCGGGTCCGTGGACAGGCGTGGACATATTCGGCATACATATGCATGTTCTTACATGCGTATGTGTGTACGTATGTAAGCATGCATGTACATATTTGCGAATGGGGATCTCGGACTGGAAGAGTGAAGTGTAGTGGAATGGAGCACCTCGTAGCCTCACCGACTTCTGAAGTCCAGCATACATGTCCAGTACACTGTACAATTGACTTGATGTTCAGTCCTGTCATTAGGCTTCGTACCGAGCACGTACGAATTGACCTTCACGCTTTCCAACCTTCCGGAAGCAATGTCAACATCCCGAGCATGGACGCGGTAACTAACAAGAAAAGAAGGACTCCACGACTCCCCAGCTTGCATGGCCGAACCCTGAGGAACATCCTGAACACCAAACCACGCTCCCTGACCCCTAAACCTGGGAAGCCTACGTCGCAGAACCTTGTACGGCGAACTCGAAATCACGAAACCTGGAACCTTGAACCCCTGAGTTAAACCGTAAGTTAAACCCGTAACCTCAATCCCCAAATAGACCCTAAGCTAAACTGCAAGTTCACCCATAAACCCAGACCTTAATTAAACTCGAAATTGCTAAACTCTAACTTAAACCGTAAGCTAAAGCCTATAAACCTTAAGCCCTAAACTCTACAGTTCAACTGTAAGTTAAACCCCTAAACCTTAAACCCTAAGCTAAGCTCAACCGTAGGAGCCTAAGTCACTAAACCCGAAGTTGAACCGCAGGTTAAACCCTAAACCTTAGACCCTGAACCCGAAGTTAAACCCCGAACCCTAAACCCCAAAAAATCCTAAGACCAGCTGTAACAGACTCTAACATGGCACGAACTCACCACCTGGGAGTAGAGGCCGCCGTGGACGTGTTGCAAACTCAGCGGCCGGAGATTGGAGGGCTTAGGGTTCAGGATTTTGGTTTTATTCGGGTTTGGGGTTGAGGGCTTAGGGTTCAGGATTTGGTTTTATTCGGGTTTGGGGTTTAGGGCTTAGGGTTCAGGATTTTGGTTTTATTCAGGTTTGGGGTTTAGGG
>CAJNJA010089896.1:0-19916 GCA_905231915.1 Symbiodinium necroappetens
CTCTCTCTCTCCCTCTCTCTCCCCCCCTCTCTCTCTCTCTCTCTCTCTCTCTCTCTCTCTCTCTCTCTCTCTCTCTCTCTCTCTCTTGTCGCCCTTGTGCTCGTGTGTAAGCACAACGGCCAGTACGAGCTAGTATCTTGGAGTCATCTCTTTGCATGCGTGTTCAGATGCCATGCAGACACTTTGGTACACACTCCTTCGTCTGTCTGTCTGTCTGTCTGTCTGTCTGTCTGTCTGTCCTTCCGCGTCTGTAGCCATGTTTCTGCCTGTGTCTCGCTGTCTTTGCGGTTCGTCGCTTGTCTGTGTGTCTGTGTGTGTGTGTTTGTCAGTTAGTCTGTCTGTCCGTATGTCTATTTACTGTCTGTTTGTGTGCATCTCTCTCCCTGAGTCCTTTCTGTTTGTTTTCCATACGCGATGCGGTTCACCCATGTGTAATGCACTATCGGTTCTCGAGGCATTTTCTGTCCCTTGGAGCCAGATGCTCACACCGGACGATACAAGTCCCCAGTCTCCAAGTTGGGGATGACATGGGCTGGGTCCGCAAAGTTTGCAGGATGCAGGGCTTCTGATTCCCATCACTTCCTGCCTCGGCCGAGGTATGTGAATGCACTCACTGGTGACACCCTGTCCTTCGAGAGGAACGGCAAGTTCTTTGGCCAAGTAAGATCGATGCCGGCAGGGCAGCAAAGACGGCAATTCTGTTCGTGAGGTGGTGTGTGGGCCCGGACTGCTCGTCGCCGGTGGGCGGCGCCGACCCCGTAGGTGTTTTGATGACGATGCTGGAGGCCCCCGCCTGGGTACACGACGTGTTTCTAGTTTCTGTGTGAGCTCTGACATTCCCAGGTTCTGAATGTCACAAACTTCGACGGGCACTTCGAGGCCAAGGGTGTCCCCTCGATGGATGAAGGGGGATGCTCGGCAATTTTGGTGCTGCGTGTGCAGTTGATCGTCGAAGACACCAAGGAATGGACGACTTGGCCAAGAAGCTCAAGGTGCCTTGGAACATCTTCGCTGGCAAAGCGTATAGCCTTGAAGCAGGAGTCGTGCTCAGGCGATTAAGCCTCCCAAGAGGCCAGCGCAGCCGGCCAAGCCCAAACTACAGGCCATGGGGCAGGGAGCGGGAGAGGTTCAGGATGTTCAGGCTCAGGGCTGCATTTTTTTGAGGACTTCAAGGCAGAGATGCCCAAGTACGCAGACGAGTGCCTCGACTACGGGGAGTTGTGGAACAAGCTCACCGAAACGCACATAAACGCGGACAAGGCGCCTCGGCAGAAGACTACAAAAAAGGTTGTGCAGACTCGTCCCGACTGAGGAGGAGGTCGTGGAAGAGTCCAAGCTGGAGCCCGATGTAGGCACCGTTGACGCCGAGCTGCCAGACGTCCACCCCTGCGAGATTGTACAGACCACTGGCTTTGGAATATTTGGCAGGCCCACATCACACTTGTGCATTTCCATGCCGGCGTGTCGTTTGCCAGTCAGGCTAGGGGAAGGCGACGGCAAGAATTCACCTCCCAATCTTCTCTACAAGGCGCGGTGCCCAGGTCAGGTGACTCGCATACCATGCTACCAGTGTCTCTTATGTTGCAAGGATTGGATCCGGTGTATGCAAGGGGACATCAATCGAGATATGCTCTCTGGCTACATGGAGTTCGGCAACAGCCTATACCACAGCATCGCCAGTCAGCTGTATTATCATGTGCCATCAGTGACTGAGCGCTGCGGTAACGGGTGCGTCACTAAGCTCTGCAGACCAGGCCAATGTTGTTCACTCTGCAGTCAAGTGTCTTGGCAGCGGTCGTAGCCTGAAGATCTTGAAGGCAATGTCCATGAGTCAGGGCTAAGCTAAGCAATCGAAAGATCATGGCTCGCCTCAGCGCCACAGGCTGGTCTGCGCCGCCCTTCCTAGCACAGTCATTGCTCCACTGGGCGTTGGTGTCGAGGCAGACATTCTCTTGTCGCCCTGCTTTCATTATCTGTCTGACCTGTTTTGCCCTGCCCCGCCCTGCCCTGCACTGCTCTGCCCTCCCCGTCTGTGGTTCTATCTAGCTGGCTGGCTGCCTGGCTGGCTGGCTTCCTGCCAGGTTGGCTGGCTGGCTGTCTAGCTGTCTGGCTGTCTGTCTGTCAGTCTGTCTGTCTGTCTGTCTGTCTGTCTGTCTCTTTCTGTGGCTAGCTGCTTGAGTCTTGAATGTGGTGACTGTGGGGGAACTGATTGATTTTGGTTGCTCGGGTTAGTGCACATTGTATTGTTGAGTTTTGCACCCTCGCTCGCTGTTCCCTCACTCTCTGAAAGCCCGAGTGCATAAAGCTTGACGTGTTGATGTTTACAGCGGCGCCTGTCTCGCCAGCCTCAGCCGCCCAAGATCTGTTCCGAAGTTACGGACTTGGTGCGATGCTCGGCGGCAGCGACACCCTTGGAAGTATTATGGACTCTTTCATTCTCCATACATCATCATATGTTATACATGTATGTATGTTATAATATTTGCACACCTCGATGCCGCTGTGGCCAGACTTCATAGCACCTGCAGGAACAATAGTGGATCTTCCCTTTGACATCTCCAAGCAAGCAGTGGATCTCCAAGTTGAAATAGAAGGATACAAGGCCTGCAATCCCTACGAGGTGGGCGGCCCGCTCCATTGACGAGTGCACAAATGGGCTAGGCAGCTAAGCAAGACTGACCAGGCTGGCTTCTCACGGCTTTTCTGTGACATCCACTGCGTGCGGGATGCTGTCATACGTGGCGACCGCACCATTCTGCGAAACTTGGAAGAGGTGCACCGGGCAGGGAGCGAGCAAGAGGGCCGAGCGAGCGTGCACGGCGGATCTCTGCATGATTGAGGCTACCAAGATCTCGAATGACAACATGAGGAAGATGGTGGAGTGGTCCACGGAAGCAACCAGGACAGAAACAGAATACCTGGACAAGAAGATCGACCACTCCCTCAAGATCAACACTATTTACTTGCACCACATTGCCAAGAACACACAGCCCAAAGAAGAGGAGCAGAAGCCAAAGCGTCAAACCTGTAAACTGCGCGGCAGTGTTTCTGCATCGAAGGAGCTTTTGCAGAATGCTGTGACTGCCACGGGATCCATGCTCGCCGAGCTCAAGGGCTTTGCCGAGATCTCCTCTTTGGGCGTGTCGCGTGTTGCTGCCGGGGATGCTCTGACAAGGCGAGTCACTGAGTCCGTCCACCTTTGGACCCGCAGATCCGCTCAGGCTGAAAAAACCATTCAGCCATTCTCAGGTTTCTTTCCGCCGCGGAGCCTTTGGTCGAGGGCAACGCCACACGTACCGGCCAGGCAGCTCACTTCTT
This sequence comes from Symbiodinium necroappetens, assembly GCA_905231915.1. Classification (NCBI taxonomy): domain Eukaryota; class Dinophyceae; order Suessiales; family Symbiodiniaceae; genus Symbiodinium; species Symbiodinium necroappetens. Next base: position 3,319 of record CAJNJA010089896.1, read on the forward strand.
GAATCCTGCTGCTCTCTTGACGCGGATGGGGCTTGTGGCTTGTGTCCGCAAGGTGCAGAAGTTCCAGAGCTTGATGTCCGACCTGTACCAGACGATGCGGGCATCCACGGGCGGGCTGACAAAGGCGCAGGCTGTAGGACGCTTGGATGCTTAACGCTGCTCAACACACTTTAGGGAAAGAAGTCAGGAACCAACGAGGTTCTTGGCACGTATTGGCTCGCTCACAGAGAGGATTGCCCCTGTTTAGGGGCTTGTTTGGGATCCTGTTGCTGCTGAAGTCCGCGGCTCCAGCTTTTGAAGCGCGCAGTCTAAGGACGGCAGGTCGCCCGCGAGGCTCAGCAGCTGCAGGCCAGGTGTCCTGTGCATTCGGAAATGCAATCGGATTCGCAAGAAGTCAAGCGGCCAGACAAGCCATTCGGCCCAGCTGTGAAAGGGCCCGAAGCTAGACAGCTAGACCTGTAAGTAATGCAGAGTACAAAGCACTCAGTATGCTTCGTGACACAGTCCTTGAAGGAGCGGACGCGCCGGCAAGCGCAGGCAGGGGCGCAAGCTGAGTTGGGTCGGCAAGAGCATTGCCATGTGGCGAATTGCGGCAGTTGCCAGGTCTTGGGCATTTATCGGGCGCACAGCCGCGATGCACACAAGGACATCCCTGATCTGCCCTCGGGTCCGAGCCCCCAACCGAACAGAGAGCCTTTCAGAGGCTGCAAAGTCCTGGGCTCGATTGGACGCGGAGCGGACGCTCGTGACGTTGGACAAGTTGTGGTGGCGCATCAGAGACAGGCTGGACCGCTACATTGACATCGCCGGGGCCGAAACTTGGTTGCAGGCGACATGCCGACGCCAGAAAGATGTGGGTTTATCATTGAGTCTCTGAGCTTCCGGACACCCTTTTTTCATCGAGCAGGGCTTGAAAACATAGTATGGGTTGGTTGGGATCTAGGAATCTAGGGATCAGTCTTGTCGCGCGGCAGAGCAGATCGTCTCAGTTAGAGTATGGCCTTTTGTGGGGTCCGATTCCTGAGCGGGATGATGAAGATTGAAGGAAGGCAGCTGGTTCTGCTTAAAGCGGCGCTGGTGGGCAAGGCTGGGCTGGGCTACGGGGGAGTCGGAGGTCAGCGGCATGCGATGACTACCGCCTTTGCTATGCGCTCAGCAACCAGCTCAGCAGATGCAAGCTCAGGAGATCACCCAGCTTGAACGTTCCCTCGCCACGCTGGCCGAGTACGAGAATTGCAAAGCAGGTGCAGAATCTGGCTGCAGTAGTCGACTTGTTATGCCGCGACGTCATTGTCCTGCATTGTTCAGGCACTTTGAACTTGCTGCAGTCATACTCCTCCGGCATGAAGTCGATGCGCCGGAGCCGCGCTCAGCTTCGAGCTGTTTGGCGGGAGACATCCAACCTGATGGGCGAGCTTGCAGCGATCATCAGCCGGGCTCTTAGCATCTCATGTTAGCTGCCTCTTGTGGCTGCATCTTGCTGCCAGAACCCTGAGTCGTGTGTGTTGGGGGAGCTTCTGGTGTCCAGGTGATGGCGATGTCTTCGGGAGCCTCATGGCTGCTGAGGGCTGCAAGTCTGCCTTGGCGGCGTGACGTAGCTGAACAGAGACATCGTTTTTTTTTGAGAAGTGAGGAAAGGTATTGTCGAAATGTGGTGTCTGCAATGATGTGCTAGGCAGACGCTGGATCAGATTCGCATCTCGATCTGCACCATGAGTTATCGCGAAGCCTGTGGCACGCAAGAACTGGGACTTCTGAAGGACAAGTCAAGATCAGCATGCCGGAACCGCTCAATTCTTGACAGTCGGTCGCGAAAATGAGGCTTCGTGCTGCAAGACTCCGGCTTCTTGATCCACCGCTTTGAGGCAAGAAGGTTGTGGGAAATTGCAAATTCCTGCTTCGTGCGCTTCTTGCGCTGCTTCAGGCGGCTAACCTACCGCAGCCAGATGTCTCCGTGTCTTGCCTGCAAGCACAGGAGACTTGCTGCTATGGGCCTTCCATCTTGTCAAACTTCAGCTGCGCGGAGGTATTGCAGGCGGCAGTGAAGCAGATCCACACAGCTTACGACGCGGCATGGTCATCTTGCCATGCAGACGGTCCTCGCAACACATGAGGCTTGGCGCGTGAGGTGAGGACGGCACTCGTTGCAAAGTGTAAGGGCCCATAAATCCGCCCATACAACCTGTGCGCTCCTGGAGTACCTCAGCGATATCCGTATCACAGAAAAGAAGAGCGGGGCCACAAAGATGAAAGTGTGCGCTGTTCGCCTTCGCATCTTTCAAAGAGGCGGCTAGGTCCGGTGTCGTCGAGAGGGTTAGCAGTGACGCAGGCTTTCGGTTTCGGCCTCTTGTCTGCCTATAAGCTTCTCGATGTTAGACACGTGTACTTCTCATGTCATGCGTGTCGTATGAAGGATAATAAGGATGCTAAGACGGGTCAAGCGTGTCGTTTAGTGAAGGGTGCGTTCAGCAGCAGCCTACATCAAGCGCACTCATGCTGTGTAAGCCATCTTGAACCTGACATATTATTTTTACAAAACCACAGTAGCGGCGTTTTAAAGATAGATGACCAAGACCTATGCCGCTGACTGAACAATCTACAGTGTCTGGCGACGAGGCCTGGGTTGCAGGTGCTTGGAGACCCTCGAGCATGTCCGCGCCATTCCTGGCCACTGACAGCCTGGATCGTAGTGATGGTACAACTTGCAGCAACAATTTGCCGATCCTTGGAAAGCTTCAAGGTTACATAGTAGCTCTGAGGAGCTGAACTATCTACAGGTCCTGCGCAGTAAGTACCTGTAGCCGTTTAGCGCATGCAGAAGCACAATGCATGAAGTTGACAGCGTAGCTGTGATGGCGTGAATGTGCCATCTTCATGGACGCAGCAGGGGCTGCAGCTGCTGCTGCTTTGCTGCGGGCCCCACAAGGTGCATGGAAGCTGTTGCGAAGTTGTGCCTCCTCGGCCCATGTTTTGAGATCCAGAGTGTTTAGTGGTTTAGTCGGTTTAGTGATAGCTGCGGACTCGCTTTGGACGCCAGATGTTAGGTGCTGATGCTCCGCGATCAGATTCCGAGGGAACTGAGCCTCCCAGTGATGAGGAGGAGGGCTTGTTCGGGTGCAGGCGCACGCGGTTGCAGAAGCTCGCTTGCAGGCACCCGCCCATCAGTCTGCGGTGGCCGTGGGGTTGCTTGGACTGCCGTCGAGATGCTTGCTGTTCTGGCGTTGGTCACTGCCGTGGTGGTTACAGCGTAAGTTTGAGCGGATGGATCCGAGGCTGGTCAAAGTGCAAAACTTCCCGGCATCGTGGCTTGAGGTTGCCGCCGTTGCAGAACGGTCACTTCAAGTGAAGGATGAGTTTGTCGGCAGCGATGGTCAGGAAGACAGCGGCTTGCTTCTCCAAGAGAGGGTATCGCGACTGTGGCCCGCTCGGTGGGGAGTCGCTATCTTGTCTGGCCTCACCACCATATGCCGAGGCTCGGACGCTTTGGAACATTGGCTCTGGAGCCGGCAGACATCTTAACCTCACCTGGTTGTGCCTACATGATTGTCGTGCATGTCTAAGAGTCATGACTCAGGTCCTTGCGAAGAAGGAAGGACTTCCAAATGGATCGCTGAGTAGTTCCTCAGGATATGTGTTTCTCGAAGGATATAATGAAGAGGTCTGTTTCCAACACAGTTGCATCACGCATGACACTCACTGTATCAGCACTTCTCAGAGGACCAGTGCTTTACGCGGCGTTCGTGGAAAAATCATCTGCCATCAAGGACATGCCCAGCAATGCTTCGTCCTTTCCGGGTGCAAGCCTTTTTTTGCTTCACGAGGCGGTGTCCAAGCTTGACGGCATGGACTTGCGAAGCAATGCCGAGAAACGGGCAGCAGCAGGCTTCATGCAGCAAGATCTTGGTGTTGTAGCCGGAAGCCACGGAGAAGTGACCGTTAGGAGCTTGATGTCGTTTTTTGCGGCTCAGGACATGCTTTTTGAAATAGCTCCGGAGCTTCAATGAGAACTCGCAGCCGGCCACTGACAGTGCTAGGTATAGGTCCATAGGTGGGCACTTTGCAACAACACACCGAAGCAGGGCTGGCCGCACCTTTGCCTAGCATACCTTATCGTGACATCCTAACTACACAGTCACAGAGGCACCTTCAAGTAGTGCCTTTGCGCCTCGAGCTATTCCGGTGATCCCGCTCAGCTCGAATGGGCTGCGGTTCGTCAGGATGCCGCAGGAGTGGCAGAGACCTAAGCACCACAGGAGCTATGACTTGCACTCGAAACACCGCCTCACCGAAAGTTACGTCAAGAGAGGTGTGTACGACCCGAGTGAGCATCTGCTGGGAGTCCAACCACTACCTCACACTCAAAGGACGGGGCAAGCAGGAGACAACTCTTGCTCTTGCCTCGGACACTGCCTTGCCTTTGGCACTGTCAGGCGAGGCTCCAAGCCGACATTACTCGGCCGGAAGTCAGAGGCGCCAAAGGTCTCAGATGAGGGAGCTGCAGATGCCGAAGATGCCAAAGAGGCCATACAGCGTGTGCCTTCTTCTGGTTGCTGTAATCGGCATCTGGCTTCTGAGCATGAGGAAGTCATGACCGAGTCGACTTCCAGCACCACGAGAAGGCATGGGCCTACCTGCTACAGATGGCATGCGACATGTGACCATGCGAATTGAAGGAATGTCGCCGCTGCTACTCCGAAGAGGGCCTCCCGGCCAGGCGAGCCGGGCGGTTATTGCCTTGAGGAGAGGGTTCAGGGAGCAAGCTTGAGGCAAGCCTCGGGGTGCCGCTGCAGCAGTGCACTCAGCTGAAGCTGAAGGTTTCACAGTGCGACTTTTTTTTCTCTCTGTGCCATCCCGGCAGGCTCTCTTGGCGCAAGCAAGCCCCCGCGGGCCAAGGGAAGTCTCACCGGCAGGGCTCCCAACCAGTCCTTGCACTTGCAGTGGCTAGCAGGCAGCTCCGTCAGTGATGAGTTCAGGCCACGGGATCAACGGCACTGCCAGCTCCACCATCCCATTCAGAGGATTCTGTTCCGCTGGGATCTGCCCAGAGTGTGGCGCGGCAAGATCTGTCGAGAATGGAACTTCTGATGCCGGTGCTGCTAGTCCATTTGGAACTCAGGTCGACAGCAGCTCTGATGCCCAGGTTCCTACCATAGTCGGCATTTGCGGGCAAGCAGCGAACCCAAGCCATGTGTGCACAAGGTCCATCGAAGTCCACAACCAACTCAATCTAGAGCATTGTGCTGCGGTGATGGATGTTTGGGCGGTTTCAGGGACTTGACGCATGGCTGCAGCAAGGCCAAGCATGTTTTGGAAGTCTGTGTCGACTTCTCTGCTTGTCTGTAGCCGGTCGCCCAGGCTTCGCTCCTCCGCGGACAAGAAACCCAACGCAGCAGGGGTGTGCCGGCTGCAGAGTGCAGGACGGTCAGCTCGGAGTACCCATCCGACAAAGGCCGAATCGGCTCCATTGCAGCTGCCAGTTGGCCGGTCCTTTCAGGACTTGGCAAATCAGAAGTCCATGCTCAATGCATGTCGATGCACCCCGGTTCTTGCAGGAGCAGCGCGAGTCCGAACGACGAGTACGGCTTGCGGAGCTCAACATGCGCTTTGCTGCAGCACAGGAAGCTGCCAAGGCCGCAGCTTTGCATCGAACCAGAAGTTTGCAGAAGCGAGCTGTCGCCAGGGACTGTTGCTCTCAAGCGATGAGAAGTTGCAGCTATATGCCTACCAAAAGCAGGCTGCCAACACCTGCGATTTGTAGGCACTCTGAGCTTTCCTGCCTGTGCCTCTGAAGGCAATCGAAGGTCCCGTTTTTGGAAACCCTCCCAGTGCCTTGAACGCGACTGCCCGCTCAAAGTGGGATGCATGGGCAAAATTGACGCCTGGCAAGCCTCCCAAAATCTGCATAGGGCAGTGTCCAGACAGAATGATGTGTGTCAAATGGTGTCAACCTTCATCGCAATGCGTTATGCAGTCCAAGGAAGTGCATGGACAAGGATGTTGCCCTGACCTTGTGCACAGATCTTGAATCAGCAGCAAAATGTATACTGAATACTGAATTTTTGAGGCCAAGCAGGGTTACTGCGCCCTTGTCGACAAGTTCGCGCCTGGCTGGAGGAGTCCGGTGGGACGAGTGCTCACCGAAGTGGTTTTGTCTACTTCGCATCTGTGACAGGTCAAGAGCAGGAGTTGGAGTCTGAGCCACGAGCCGTGGATCGTGATTTCTGAGCCCTCTTGGGAAGGTGCGCAGTAACACGTGAACTGATGTGATAATTCTATTGGAACCAACGACGTCTTGCCGCACCTGAGCCTGTCGGCTGACTTGCCAGTTGTTGCCAATGATGCCCTAAGATGGCCGTTCCCTCTAAGAATGGCAGATGGCCAGGTAGAGGAAGCGCCGGCATGATCGTGTAACTCATTTCGCAATCAGAACGTCCAGCCGCTAGCCCCTAGATTATCGCACTGAGGGTACTAAAGAAATTAACCAACATGTCTTGCCACACCTGTGCAATCTGCAGTGGAGCGGGCATAGTACTTGGGATGGGAACCTGTTTGCCGCCAAAGCGTGTGCGAGCGCTGTTGCTTGGCCGTATGTACAGCTCGAGAATGCTCAGGATGGTCGACAGAACCGAACCATCGAATCTTATTGGGTTCCCAATGCACCCCAGATGGAGCTGGCCGGAGAACCCGACTCGTCCCACAAACGTGGACACATTGAAGATCGCGGGACCAGCGGTCACAGCGGCGTTGCTTTGGGAGCGCTGCATGAACAAAAAGAGGAAGCATCCCAGTTCCGTGGACCGTGCTTGGAGTGCCGTCCGCGTGCGCAGCGGCAGCCAGGCCGCGAGGCGAATCCCTGGGAGCGCTTCTCCGCAAAGCTGGAGGCCGGTCTGCTGCGCTGCTGTGCACGGTGCCCTCGCTCCCGTGCTCGATCACGCTCGCTCCTTCGCATGGAGCGCCATCCAGGATCCCAAAATCGCAAGGGCGCTCGCCAAGATGCTCGCCAGGAGTGAGAAGCATGTCGCATGTCAGACTTCGACGGAAGTGAATCTTGAGGACCAGAACTGCAGGGTCGGCAGGAAGGGTCGGCGACTCGGGTGCGGAGCACTACCCTCGTCCTGTTGAGAGCGGCTTTTGTCTTGGACTCCTCGGTTCTCTTGGCCCTGATTTCCCCAACCAGCCGGCTCACACTTCACACGGGGCAGCCGACCCTAGTTTTTGGCGCATTGGCGTCGCTGTCCGAGTCGGGGTCCATGATTCGAGGGGGCCCTGAAGAGCTCAGAATGCGAATATTGCGACGGGAGTTTCTGTTGAACACGGCGGGTCAGAAAATTCTGGCCTGTGTATGTCTGCACTATGCCGGTACCGACTGCAAGTCAGGACGGGAGCGCCGCGGCGATCCAAGATGACCGAGAAGCTGATGGCAGCGAGACGGAGCCTCCGACAGAGCGGGTGGCCCCAGTATCGGCATTGCTGTGAGGCACTCAGTGTTCTGACCTATGCTTTGAGATGTCTGAGGCCAGATGACGACGACAACACCCAAGAGGTCGCTCTGCCGACAGACCTCCGGAGCTGTGTTCAGAGTGCGACAGGTCAGCGCCAAGGTGCTGCGAGGGCCTCTTTGGGGACTTGATGTAAGGGCCGTGTCCGATTTCGTTCCGAGGCTTGGCAATTTTCCTGTCTCCTGGCTGGCTTTGGAGGTTGGAGTCCTCCATGTGGAGCCACAAGCGGAGATTTTTTTTGAGGGCTCTTGACAGGCACGGCCTCAGCTTGATGCTCGGATCACCGCTCTCTTGACCAAGCCAAGCTGGCATGTTAGTGATTTTTTTGGTGGACATGTCTGCGGTGTCTGGTCAGAACTGCTTTCATGGGATCCTGATTGTCAGAACTCCAACTTCCCGAATGTCAGGTTTGGTGCCCTTTCCACACTTCCTGAAGCAGTCGAGCGTCTCGACCTCACGGCTCAGAGTATCTCAGAGTTCTGCCTGTGCGCAGCATGCAATTTCCCAAGGCGGCGGAGCCATGATCGCCCTTGCCGCCTTCCAGGACTGAGCTCGTCTGAGCTCCGATGAGCCTTTCCGCCTTTTAAGCATTTGCCGCCCTTCCGCAAAGGAGGCGGGCGCGGCCTTGAAAGCGGTGAAAGCGCTGGACGGCTTCGACTGGAGGAGTCGCCGGGCCCCAGAGACAAGGGCACAAGGGGGTTTCTGCACCCGAACGGCCCTGTCTCAAGGTTCCGAAGTGGCACAGAGACCCCCAGAAGCCAGAAGCTCATAGAAGCTCGCCGAGTCGCGGACACTTTGGTCTTCCGGTGGCTCATCATGCACGAGGTGCACGAATGCTTCAGCGCGAAGATCGTGCATGACGAAGAGGCCGCTGGAAGCTCGCAGAAGTCTTGCAAAAGCCTGTCTGGCACGGAGTCCAAGGATCCTCTCAGGCTCCCATCGCCTGTTGGCGGATCCTCGGCTCCGGAGGCTTCGGGCTCCGTCCAGGCTCCCGAAGATCCCAAAGAGCCAGAAGCAGGCCCCTAATGCCGCGTATGCCGCGTCCACGTACCCGCTTTTTCGGAGAGTGCTCGGATGTGCTCGGGCAGGATCACCCTCGCCGCCAGCGAAGCCTCGAAGCGCCTGATCTGAGGTTTTTTCACATCAAGAAAAGAACGCGTTTAGATGATCTCAGATGATCTCAGGAACTGCACGCGTCAAGCTGCAGCAGACAGGTCGGAGACTGCGCCGCTGGCCCAGTCCCATTGGTCACGCTCGGTGTGCTCGCGTTCTAAGCGCTCTTTCGCGGCTTGGAGGCTGGGAGAAGTCCAGCAGCGAGGCCGAGGCCGAAGACCAGCCGCTGGCCGGGCTCCCTGCATGGCTCCCTGCATGGCACGGGGCTCACGCTGCCGCAAGTGCCACGCACTTCGTGACGAGGCCCAGCATCCTACGGGGGCTGCAGTCGCCGCCGTCGAGGAGGCACTCGAGCATGCCGGAAGCATAGCAGGAATTTAGGATTCACGTGAAAGGTTGCGCCAGAAATGCGCGAAGTGAATCTCTCTGACACGCACTTGGTGGTGACTGGCCTGTGGGGAGCTTGGTGGAACTACCATGCTAAGGGACACGTCGATCTCGTGGCGTTTCAGGCCTTGGGACTGGAGTGCCCTGCAGCTGCAAATGCTCTTCACCCCCTTCGGAGGAGTGCAGGAAGGGACCGCAGAGAGGGTCTTAGCATGTGGAGTGGCCTTTGTTGGGCTTCAGAAGGCAATGCAGCTTGGCGGCGGCCAGGCACCCGGAAAATGGGGGCGTGGGCGAGAGCCGTGCGGACGGCGGCCCGAGGCCTGGCCCTGGTTCGTCTCGAGGAGCTGGCACAGCACGCGGCGGCGGCCGTGCGGAGCCATGCGGAGCCATGAGAAGAGCCCATCGTGCGGCACCTTTTCTGCACAGAAATTAAGGCGCACTTTCAGCAGCCCCAACCAGACTTGCCAGAACTGCGCTGCCAGCCGCTCCGGCTGGGGATTGTAGCCTCAGAGCTTTTGCACTTTGAGCGAACGCTTCCTGCCAGGCACGTCTTGGGCCCCCGGGAGAAGGCTCGCTGTGCGGATTGCCCCAAATACTGGCAGCTCGTCTTCCCTCTTGCGTGAGGAACTCTTAGCAAAGGCTGCCGAGGTTTGCGACTTGCTTAATCTCTTCAAGTCGGATAAGTGCTTCATGTTGCCGCAAGAGGCAGAGCGGCTGAGGAAGGAAGCAGAAGAGGAGGCTGCTCGCCAGCGCAAGGTGGGGAGCAGCGCAGTTGTGTCTGTGAGTTCCGGAGAAAAAGTACAGGCGGCTGCTGCAGAAGCTGAGAGGTTGCGCCAGGCAGGAGTTAGAGGAGTTAGGCCTACAGCTCTGAAGTGCGGTGAAAGATTTTTGTTATCGGCATAGGCGGCCCTGTTTGCAAGCCGGCGTGTAATTTGGGAAGCGGCAAATGCGGACTTCGCAGCCGCTGTGTTGGCAGAGGCGCAGCAGCCCGCTAAAATGCTCGAGTAGATCTCATCATCTTCGAGCTGGTTCCTGCCTGCGTGCCGGCCTGAAATCTCTCCATCTTTAGGCGCAGCCAGCAGATGCAGAGCGCTGCAAGCGGCTCCAGGCAGGCCAATCGCGGACCATTTTCTGTGGTGTTATGTATATAAGCCTTGCCGCTGCCCTTCGACGTGAGGCCGCAGCAGAGTCTCTGAGAGATGCATCGCTCAGCAAGCAGCGCAGACGAATGTTCGTTGCACTGGTGGAGGCCGCTGGCTGGTTACGCACAACGTGCAAGATCGTGCAAGCGGGTGACGATGAAGCTATTGTCAGTGTTGTGGAGGCTGAGCGAAAAAGGCAAGCCACCATGGCAACGGAATTGGAGCATGAGGCCCTGGAGTGCGACATGTTTAGATTTTGAGGTTCCTGACTCGAGCCGTCTCCGATTCCCTCAGGCCATGTGCACTTCGGATGCGGAGTCCAAGGCTTGGCAGCAGTACCTGCTGCATGCCGAGCACCAGTATTTGGAGATGCTGCGGCAGGCTTCGATTGCGCCAGATTCGTTGAAAAATCCTCTCGCATGTTCCAGCCCGTGCTGGCGACACCAAGCTTTGACTTTGATGGGAAGGCAGAAGCTGCAGAGACTCTCGCTGCTGCCCCACTATTGCGACCATTTGAGGCTGCCACAAATTGCGAGCTGTTTGCTCAGTCTTTGGAAGCCCAGGCGATGTCCAAAGCTGATCGCGAGAGTCGACGTGCTGAGCAGGCTTGGCCCAAAAGCTCTCCAAATCAGTCGTAAAGGGACAAATTCGGAAATCACGAAGTTTCATTCAGGAATGAGTTGTGCAGATTGTCTGCCTCAGGCACGGATTGATCAGGAACGTCGCAGCGCCCTCAAGTGCCTATGAAGTCAGAGTGTTTCTCAATTTGGCTGCCTGTGCTGCACCGAGGGCGACGACGAAGAGAACGCGAGTCACAAGCAGCCGAGGGGCGTGCGATGAAGAAGGCAGACGACGAGAGCCGTCGGGTCCGGAGCTCAGAGGCATCGCCAGGCCTAGAGGGCCGGGCCTAGAGGGCCTAGGCTGCCCAGTCGCAACGGTCGGCCTTTGCAGGTCGAAGCAGCTACGTTTCTCGCGGAGGAAGAGGCTCGTGAAGAGTTCGAGTCAGCGCCTGAGAACATCGGAGACCGCTGGCGCCGGAGCGGTAGAGTGGAGAAACGAGCAGTGCATATGCCAGGGCGGAGCTCATGGAACGGGCGGAGGCGGACTCGTGGAGCTCATTTGAGCTCACACACTACTTGAGAGTGCCGACTTGTAAGTATTATATGTTATTATGTGCAGGATGAGGTTCGGGAGTTCCTCCAAGAGGAGGCATGCAGACAAGCAGACGAGCCGGAGCCTTGTGGTTGAGGTCTCGGCTTTGTCGGTATCTCCTTTGGTTAAGCTATGTTAGGCTTTGAGACTTGCAAGCTTGGGTTGGATAGCCGGTCCTCCGTCAGTATACCAAAGGGCAGGCTTCCTCAAGAACTGTCGTCGCAGTGATTGAGTGATTAGTGCAATCATGCGTCCACCAGCGCCACATGCATGCAGTTCCCTAGGCGGCGCAGAATGGCTGCTGATGAGGCGGAGTTCTTCCGGAGACAGGAGGAGGAGGGGCGTTGACATGTAGCATCACTTGGGTGGCAGATGCTATTCTCTTTGAAGAATCTGTTAGGAGCGGCGGCGACAAGCTGAAGAAGAGAGAAAGCAGAAGCTTGTTCTGGAGTGGAGGAGGACGGTGGTTTCCGCTCTGTGCTGCGTGGCAGCTGGGACACAACTACGTGTGCTCTCAGGAAGAAGGCAGCAAGGAGGGCCTCAGCCTCAACAGTCGTGCATGAAAGGCATAACAGGTTCGCGACGCGGCCGTCGAAGGATGTGTCCTATGCTGTGTGCGTGTGGAGGCTCTGGAGTCGGATGACGAAGATGAGGCCTTTCGTAAATTTCTCGTGCATCTCTCGCAGATCTCTCGCGACTCTTCAGGCACAGGAGCCGGAGGAAGAGGAGGCCAGTGCAGCTGCAGCTTAATACCGGGAAGGGTCCCTTGCCGCCAGGATCAAGAGGCGAAGGAGGACACCCCCAATACGACACCAACGCTTACAAGCTTCGGGTAGCCGCACCGCGAGGAGACTTCGGGGAGCCCTACCCGGCCTCAGAAGGTCCGGACAGCGCACTATTTCTCGTGTGGTCGCCGTAGGACTCCGTGCTAGAATGAACTGCAAAAGGGGTTTCAGCCTAGTGAGGCTTAGTGGATCAGGACGGACCACCATGTCGAGGTAGGAGGCGGATCTCCAGGACATTCTAGGCATGACTTGATCCACTTTCATACCGCAGCTTCGCAGTCGCGCAGGGTCTGATTATCTCCTTGTCCTCTGGAAGGCCATCGTGCGGAATCCATTCGGACCCGTCAATGTCTTCCTCCCACAGTTCCGGGCTTGATCTCCGAACTCAGTGATGCGTGTTCGGGCTTGAGTGTATTAGGCAAGCGCCGGCCCACGAAGAAAAAGCGAAGAAAGCAAGGGAGGAGGCGTAGCTCTGATTGAATGCGGCACCTCGTTTGTGTGTGAGGCTTAAAGGACCACCAGTACGCGGCAGACCACTCGACATCGTAAGAAGCTAGTAACACCTTGGCGCTAACGCAGCTGGTAGTGAGCAGTGACGGCAAAAGACACAGCTGGGAGTGTCATCAGCAGCATCATTCATGGTCACAGTCGTTGTGGCAACACGGATTGTGATGAAGATGACGATGGTGCTGCTGCTGATGCTGCTGATAGTGGCGATGATTTTGATGTTACTGGGGATAATATGGTGTTGGAGTTTGTTCATGTTGAAGGAAGCCAAGCGTGCTCGCGAAGAAGAGCGACGCAGGTGGCCTCCATTTCCGCTTCCGACTTGGACTTCTCAGTACACTTGTCGCTCACCGATCAGGCTGAAGGATGACGCCGCCAAGAAGCGAAAGCGTGAAACGGAGGCAAAATCCGCAACATCACTCTGCTACTCTGCCTCACGAGCGATCAGCACACACCCATCTGCTCCGCCAGGAAGCAGCAGCAGAGCTGCAACGGTTTGAACAGGCGAATCGGACTGTAGCCTTCTGCCGCAGGGCTTTCCTGAGCACCTGTTTCTCCAGTTCAGCAATAAGACGAGCATGGCAACAACAGCGTCTGAAGGAGTTGCAGCGACGAAGCAACTTCCTCCTACGACGACGGCAGCAGGCGCTTTGGTTTAGCGGGAACCCGGTGCAGATTGCGTGAAAGCGGCATCGTGGATCTCAGGAAGAGGAGGACCTGCGAAAAGAGGAGGAGGCAGAGCTGCCGATCCTTCTGCACGTGCGCTTTGAGTTGCCATTGAGTGTTGAAGGCTCAGCAGCGAGCTGAGAGAGATGAGCAGGAACGCACTGCGGCTGAATTATGCTTTGGCACATGCTCGGCTCTGTCAGTGGAATCGTGAAATTCTGTTTCTTCTACTTTGCTTTCCAAGGCAAGCAGCGCGAGTTCGAAGCATCCTGTCATGGCCTTAGGAAGAAGGCCACTGAATTCTGGCTGGTCTTTGCAGCGTGCGAGGCATGGCTCGAGAGGAGAAGCTCCGCATGCCTTTTGAGCTCGAGGACCCCGATCAGAACCCTAGAAAATTCATCGAGATCAAGTGCATTGAAACCTTCGGTGGAAAAATCGAGTTATCAGGCTGCAGCTAAACACATAAGCGGTAACTCAGTCGGGCGAATGGCTCAGAACAGGCACAGAGCTTTAGATCGAAAAAGTTCTCCAGCCAAATTTTCAGCTCTGCATGCGCTACTCGGCGCAGAGTTGCTCAACGATGTTGACTGAAGATGCCTGCTGCATGCGCTAGGACACAAATAGTGCAATGTGTTGATCTGTAACTGGCTGGGTCGGTACATGTCTTTAGGCAGAACCAGCCGGCCGAAGTTCCAACAACGGCAACAACAGTTGCGAGGTTATGCCGGGATACTGAATCGTGTCATTTCTTTGAGTCTCTGGTGTCCACACTCGAAGTGCGAGTTTGAACAGCGAGCAAGTCGTTGTCAGAGCTTCGTCTGCTTTGGCCCTGCTCGTCGAGGCCGAGGCTTGCAAGCAAGGCTCCAGCAAAATTATGCGAAATATGTGGTTCGGATTGAGCTGTAGTTCGACATTCCTTCTGCATTGTACAGTCGGGATGTAAGTGACATGCCGTGGCATGAGCGATACCTGCCCACTTGCATCTCCCAAGCCAGCATTGCCCGATCCAAAACCCGCTAGCTCCCCCGATTGAAGTAGTCCCTCGTAGAATGCTCAGGAAGGTGGTCAAGCGGCGTTATATCTGAGTAATGTCCCAACCAATCAGTCAGGATCGGCGTCGAGAGTCTGAGCGGCGAAAGCGGGATGAAGCAGAACGCAGAAAGCAGGTCTTTGCGAGCTGATGTGGGGCTTTGCCAAGAGCTGCGACGATTGTGGCCAGGAACGTGCTGAGAAGAAGAGAAAGGAGCAGGTGCCAAGTCTTCAAACCAGCCGAGTATGCAGCCGTCCCGTTTAGCTGCTAGGAGGAGAAGCTTCGCGACGAGCGCAGAGCGGAAGCTCGGACTTTCCATCCTCAGCAGGCTGCCAGGCGCACCATTGGGGGATCCTTCGGGGTCCTAGACGCAGTTTCGAGTCGCGTCCAGCCAGTCTTCGGAGCAGCGAGCCTGTGAAGACCGAAAGAGTTGCACATCTCAAACTCCAGCAAGTCTTGGCGGCAAGATGGCAACACTGTCCGTGTCTCCGCACAGACAGCGAGATCGGGCAAGAGCGACAAAGAGCGAGAGACTCCATTTGCTTCTTGCACAAGGGGAGGAAGGGCGCTCCATTCGGTCAACTTTAAACTTTCTTATGCTGCAGTCATTGCGAAATGCCGAAGTAAAGATCCAGGACATGCTTCCAGGTTGTGTGCAGCCGTATGAGTATCTCATTTCAGGGTCGCCATGCATTTCGTCCGGCTAGCGCCGTTCACCATGCACGGCTTCTCGCAGATGACTGGGTGGGCTGCAAATCAACTTAGTTCGTCGTAGCCAGCGTTCGTAAGGCAGTTTATTGAAGTCGTGCTTGCTTGATTGGTGGCACATTCAGAATGTAGTTCTGTTTTCTGCATGTCACGGTTCGCAGCCTTAGCGCCTTAGTTTCACTTTTGAGCTCAAGGGCGCGGTTTGATCTTTGTTTCGTGAGCTGGGGACATCCCCGGTTGGTGCTTTCCGAATTCGAGTCAGAGGATTTCCTGAGAATATTTGGCATGCCCAACCCCAACACCAGCCCGGAGCACGGAGAACCCACGGCTACGACTAAGGTTTAGGGCGCATAGGGCACGGCATGGGAAGGCTTCGGGCCAGGGACAATCACTGCGTGCCAGGCTGCTGCAAGCCAAGGAGCAGGACTTTGCAGTTTACAGACCCTGCGCCCGACACAACACTGCATGGACATGGCAGTACCTGCGAAATGCGAGTAGTGCAAGGAAATCGCGCGAATGCAAGCTGAACTTCTGAAGCGAAGGTCCCGAACTTCAGTGCCGGGTGGTGTGAGGCGGTTGTCAACGCCACAGCAGTTGCAGGCAAGAGGAGGCTCAGAAGAAGTGTCAGCAGAAGCAAGAAGAAGAGAAGCGTGGGCGAGGCCGAACTCCGCACCTTCTGACAGCCGAAAATCAGCCGGAACGATGCAGGTGAGAGCTCTTCCTCACCGTCAGCTCAGCAAAGCAGGTGCAGAAGGGGATGGCATTCAGGACTTGTGGTAGGGGTACTACCCGGTGACTACCCGGCCCACATCAGGTCTAGAAGCAGCAGTTCGAGCGTTGCAGCCTCGGAGGAGGGTCAAACCGAATTTGACGCAGGAGTGCTTGTGCGAGATAGCGGACTAGTAGCTAGTACATTGCGATAGACGACTTGGCTGCGAAGAGTTAAGTGTGCTGAAAGGGGTTGAGGGGCGGTTGCCAGAGGCTCGGAAGGAGCGAAAAAATCGCCGTGGGCTCCGTCGGCATCGAGGTGCTAATGCTGTGAGCAACTTATTGCGAGAAGTGACGAGCACATGTACACACTGGACATCATTGAACCAAAAGGTGTAATGTATCGTCGCAGGCAGTCGAAGCCGATCTGTGCCGCCAAAGCGCGACAAGCCGAACACCTACGGCGCTACATGTTCACTACATGATTCTACAGCAGCCTCGGGTGCAGCCATTCTAGATGCAGCTTGTCTCGCGATTGCAGCTGGGCCAAGGGCAAGGAGAACACGTCGAAAGCGAAGCCGAAGTTCGAGTCACAGCCGAAGGCGGAGAAAAAGCTGCGACTCAGAAGACCGCTGCATACTGCTGCCGAGCTGTTTAACATATGCGCATTGATCTAAAAGTCCGTGTCGCAGTATTTATACAGAAAGACCACAGGCCTATCATTATGTTTTTGCGAAAGTTACTGCGTTAGCCTTCTTGCCAACTATCTGTACTACTACTACTACTACTACTCCTACTCCTACTCCTACTCCTACTCCTACTCCTACTCCTACTCCTACTCCTACTCCTACTCCTACTCCTACTGCTACTGCTACTGCCACTGCCACTACTACTACTACTA
>CAJNJA010089918.1:0-48152 GCA_905231915.1 Symbiodinium necroappetens
TACTTGCCGCCCTTCGCGTTGGTCGTCAGGGCCCTGGAGAATTCCGTGTAGACGGGGGAAGCCCAGACCAGGTCGAAGTGGCCGGGCTCGTAGGCGAAGTTCCACTCCAGGATGTCGGCACAAATGGTGGGCCGAGTCGTGGCGTGTGTCAAGACTCGTTGCTCCCAGCCAAGGGCCTCGAAGGCGCGGCCCACTGACTTGGTACCGCTAAACAATCCAGCAGCCGAGGCGGCGGCATTTTTTTTATGTTTCGGAAGGAAAAGGAGCAGTACGGAGCCGCAAAAAGCAAGCAACCTGCGAATCGGCGATTCGCCCTCGGCAGCTCGAGAAGGGCGACCGCGTGGTCCTGAAGACCATCGAGAGCATCGGCTACCTCCGGCCCGGGTGGTGGGCCGTGGAGAACCCGCATGTCGCCAGGACCCAGTGCTCTACTCAGCCTAGATCCAGAGTGTTCTGGCTTCTGTCTTTGCCGACTCTAATTGCCGCGCTTTGGTTTTGTCTTCTATGTCCTACGATCCGAAAATGAATTCTGTCTTTACGTGCATCTTGTGACTTTTTGGAGTAACGGTTGGAAGTTTAGGAACAGCTTGCCAATTTCGAAAAGTTTGAGATGTGGATCAGCTCAAGGTAGCGACAACCACCCAAATGCAGGGTCGGTTGTGGGGGGTTGAAAAGTGCTCGAAAACGTTGCCGCGGACAAGAGGCCTCCACAGTACGTCAACCCGAGCGTCTCCGAGCTCTCCGAGCCAACTCTGAGCCCATCTGGAATGTCGTTCGACTTCGTCGCTGCTTGGTTTCGTGAGAGATCGAAATGAGAGCAACTTCCATCCCAGCCACTTTAAGCTCATTCCTGGATGCAAATGGACTTCATTTTGCTGTCACATGTGAAACCAAAATCAGGAACACAACCGCGCAGTCATTCCAGTTGCATTCGGTTGACTCCGAGCTTTAATCATTGTTGCGGCAAAACATGAAATTTTTGCAATCATTTTGCGCTTTTGTTGAATCAACTTGAAACTGATTTGCGGTATTTTAAATCAAATTTGAAGCATTTATGAATCAGAGCCTTCTAGGTCAGTCAAGTTGAGCGTTTACGTGGTGACCACGCAGCCCGCGTAGTGACCGTAGACCGCGTGGTGACCGCGTAGTGACCGCAAAGTGACCGTAGTGACTGCGTAGTGCCCGCGTGGTGATTACGTAGTTGCCGCGAAGTCTCTCTGGCTCGAAGAGTCCGCTTTTGGGTCAAGAGTTCCCTCAAAAGAATCCGGCAGCAAGGTCCTGCCAGAACTGCAAACGATGCAGGTGGTGCCAATCCCTACGAGAGAATCAGCTACGCTAGAAAAGCAGTTCTTCCTCTCAGGTTCAAAGTTAGGGTTTAGGGTTTAGGGTCAGGGTTTTGGGTGACCCCAGACCGCCCGGTTTCAGTCCAATCGGGTTTTTGTTTTTTAGTTTTCAGGGTACACATGCAAACATTTCTCAACAACACACGATGTTTGTTCATGAAGAGAACAACAGCATACTAGCACGAAGCTTAGCGGGTGTGCAGCTAGTCAAAATCATTTTGGCATGTGGCCACCATCGTCACAGACATTCACGCATATGCCTGGAACGTCGGTTTATCGGTCCGGCTGGTGAAGAAGTTTTGCAAGCATATGTTGAAGAGTAGAAATGCGAGATTGCAAGTATTTAGCGGCTTGTGGGCCGGAGAATTAGACGGGTTTAGGATTGACCTAGATGTCTGCAGTCGCCACAAACTAGGCGCACTTGGCTTTAGAATTGTCTATCGGCAGCGTGCCTTTCATGTGCAGCCCAACCTACATGTGCCGTGGTTCGCCAATCGTAGCAACATCCGTACATGTGAGCACACGCAGTGAGCGAGCAACATTTTTGTTGCCTGGTTGGCCGCCAAGTAGGGAAAGCCAGGGAGCACGGAACAGAGACATGCAAATGTGTCTTGGAACCCTTTAATATCGGAAGACATCTTGTTGTGACTTCAATTCAGCACCGCGACTTTTCAAAAGTACTGTTTGGAAAAGCCAGAAAGGCTCGAGGTTAAATATATTCAAAAGCGTCAAAGCTGGAGGACTGGAGTAGGTGTAGGAGTTGAGGTTTGGCAGGGAAGATGGTGCGACAGGGCATCCGGTGTTTTGGCAAGGAATCGCAGCCAAGTACTTGCGGTTCTGTCTAAATCACAGACTGCTCTGGACCTGTGCGAGTTTAAAGTTTCAGGGCTTGAGCAGAGTTTTTTTAAGGGCTAGGGGATGCGAGTTCAGCAGCGAGAGGCCTATGCGTAGGGATGTTAGGAAGCGGAGCTTGACGTCGTTAGGAACTTAGAGAATGAGGATTGGAGAAGTGCCCGTGGTCTCGTCTGCTCAGGTTTGAGGTGTCCTCGCCTGATGCTCAGATTATTCGGCGTTACTCTTTGTGGCCTATGGATTTCACCTCTTCTCTCAGGCTTGAGGAGTCCTCGCCTGGCCCTTGGTCCTTGATCCTCCACTCCTGGCAGTTACTGCTGGCCTCAGCAAGGCTTCATTCTGGTCTCAATCTCACTCAGGTGGAACCGTTTTGCTTGCAGTTCTTGACTGCACATCTTCATCCTCCACTGCAGCGTTCTCCGTTCACATGGCTTTTGCATGTTGCAGTTGCCTCTGGGCTGGATTGTTCTCACCCACCCGGCATGATTAGTGCCAGTGATGACCAAACCTACTGTCGTACTGTGGCTCTCAGGCTAGCGTGTAGGTCCCCATTGCATCACTTCTGTTTTGCACTGTCATGTCCAAGCGTCGAGCCACGGAGGAGAAGGAGGAGGAGGAGGAGGCCGTCCCAGTTCGACCTTAGGTGGCCTCAAAGAGGATCATGGCCTACGAGGAAGCCTCCTCGGGGCAGAGTGACGAGGACCTCCCTGGACCCTTGGTGCCTGCGCCGAACGGCGACCCCGGTGTCTTTTGCCTTACCTCCACCACCACTTTCCGGAGATCTTGGGAAGCCAGCCGGCACATTGATGGACACACAGCCCGTGCCAAGCAGGGGGCACACATGGACCTCGGCCTCTTCGCCCACCAGCCTCAGCTCCGAGTACCACTGCTTCGGGTCCGCCACCGCCGGCATTGCCACTTCAGGTTTCGGAAGTGCGCTGCCCACATCGTTCCTCGGCTTACCTGGTGCTGGGGAATTGGTCTTCCTTCCCACCGCCGCCTTTCTTTGCACACTATACCAGTGGAGTGCAAATCTACATCAAGAGAAGGCGGGAATGTGCGAGCCACGTCGCATCACTTTGCGGAAGACTGCTGCTGAAGTGCCCGTCCCCATCGCTGGACTGCCCAGCGACGAGCATGCCTGCACTGCCTACACCATCAGCCTGCCACACAAGTTGTTTATCAGCAACACAATCCGTTCAATCGCTTTGAACGCAGAGGAGACTAGTTTGGGCCAGACTGTGGCGGCGAAGCAGACCTGGTGGTGAGCTTCAAAAGCAAGTGCAAGAACTTCAACTTGTCAAAGCATCTTTGTGTGTGTATGTGATGCACACTGAATCAGGGACTTACGAACTTTGGAAGCGACCATTTTTGAAGGCGTCTCGAATTCATTTTAGGCTTTGGCTTCTTTTTCCAAGTGTTGGGTGTTGGCTTCAGAACCGTAAAGCCGTACAAAGTTTTTTTTTTCATCTGCCGCTTTCCTCGCCAGGGTCCGTTGTGGTATCGAGCTTTTGTTGCGATAAGTTCGTAGGGTGGTGCACATGTCAGTCCACTTGAGATGCAACTTGTGAGGATTGTAAACTTGTGCGATGAACGCAATTTGACATCAAGTTCTGAATCAACGCATGTATGTTTGTATGTGGTGGGAGCGAAGCCGACCAGACAACACACGAAAACGATTTCATGTGGGTGCTTGGAGGCTGCACTCACGGTTGTGGAGGCAGATTTCACTGCGCGTTCCAGGTCGGGCGTTGATTCCCGCCTGCGCTGCTTCCTATGCACTTACACACGTTTTCTTCGACAATAAAAAAAGAGCAGACGATTATGGAGGCTTCGCTTCCAGTTCACCAGAGTTGAACTGCATGTTTGGAATTACTGGGCCAGACTTCTTGCAAGCTGTTCATTTTTTCAGTTTTGCGTTCTGCATGCCTCGGATCTTGCGCAGCTTTTGGCAGTTTGCTGCAATGGAACCGTTTTGAACCTTGGTCGATTTGATCTTGTGTTTCATTGCAGAAGCAAGCATTTTCGATCGTTTGCAGCCAAGCCAAGCCATGGCCAAATGGTACCTTCATTTGCGGTTTTTTCACCTTCAGTGGTGGTTGGAACTTGGAAGCTGAAACTGTGTTGTTCTTCCGAGATACAAAAGCCAATAAGGTTGCAACAGGGCTGTCTTGTCACATTCGGTTCAAGTGATCACACGTAGCATGCTGACCGCCGCCTTTTGTTGTCAAGTTGAAGGGAAACGAAATGGGTTTGTCAGTTTTCGTGTAGGACGATGTTGATTTGCTTCCTTACATCTTGTCTGTCGTTGACGAATTCCGTAAGCATCAAATTATGTCTCACATTAGGCAGTTCGGTTTCATGTTCAATAGGCTTGGCGTCGGAAGACAAGATAGCTAGCATGTTCATATTTGGTTGCTGAAACCACCACGAAGTCGGCAATATTTCCCGAAACGTGCCATCCAGACAGGTGATAAAGCCACTGTGTATGTGAATCCCTGTTGGGCAGTGCTCGCTCTTCATTTAGTTCCTGCTTAGACAGATCTCAGCCTCAGGAAACGACACATTGACATGAGCATTGGCGAAAATACGTCTGAGACCGTTGCAAGATTGTCCCGCGTCTCAGCCTCCGAGGATGATGACGATTGTGCGTATGAAAGCAACCGTCTTTGTGCAAGACGCCAAACAAATTAAGAATACTGTCACCGCAATCGCAGAGTGAGTTTCAAGAACCCATAGTTCAGAGTGTAAAGTTGCCAAATGAATTTTTGGAAGCCAAAATTCGTGTTCGGATTGTTCGCACGGTGTGGCTTATTTCTTCCAGGGCGCAGATGCGTTCAATGCAAAATGTGGCTCCTGGTTGATTTCCTGTCGCCGTGATGAAAAACTCAATGCTGCGTAACCTTGACAATGCGAAACAATGACTAGGACTTTGGTCTGTGGCAGCAGGGTTCGGACACCAGAAGAAAATTGAAGCAGGGCTTGACTACATGACGGGCCTTACAATTGCCGGTTCTAGACCAGCACAAGCTGCGAGTCAAATTGCACCGAGAAGGAAGTTGGATTGCCTGCTGATAGCAATCACGCACGAACCACTCAGGAGCAGCAACAGGAGCAGATACGAGCGCATCAGCATGTACCATGAATAATCAGCAGCCAGACAGCGAGCTGGAGGCCTGGCAAAAAGCACCGGCTGTCGTCGAACTTAGGTGTGGATGGCATGTTAGCTCGACGTGGGAGGATGGACTCGATGATTTATGGAACGCTGTGGAAGAGCTTGTTCGTGATGAAGCCAGCGAACAAGAGCGCCGTCGGCAGGAAAGCTTTTAGGTTTCTTCCGAGCGCTTTTTGTTTAAGTCTCGATGTTGTGTTGTTCCGAAGGATTACTTGCAGAAGCAGGCCCGTCGTGTCTGCACGTTGTTGCGGGACGAACGGGGCTGTTCGAAGAAACCAGGCCAGTCGGGCTCAGCAACAGCGTGCGGCCATGGACCTGTCCATCCGAGCCATGGCAGGCGAGGGGAGCTGCGGATCAAGTTGTGTTGCTCAAAAAATTCAATCCCAGACGGTTTCAAGACAAGCGGCAGCAGATCGCTCGCACCTTGAGGGCATGATCAGACAAAGAAATAGAGCAAGGGTTCAAGGCAGTCGAACGAAAGGAAACTGGACAGCAACAGCTGAAAGGCACTTCCGAGCCACAAAAGGAATATGCACGGAGGACATGATACCCGGCAAGAGTGCAGAAGATTTGGTTTTGGTTTGGAAGGTAGGTAGTTTGCTCTTTTTGCGGTTGCCTGTGACTTTATTTCTACGCTGACTTGCGTCTTTTTCCATTCGTGTCTAGCCTTGAAGCGGGCGTGTGAAACTGCTTTGTTGGCCTGTGTCGAGGGGTTGTTTGTGTCGTTTATGTCTGGGCAATCTGCGCCTTCTTATGTTCTGGTTCGCTATCCGGTCTTTGGACCATTGAAGTCTGCTTTTAGGACTTTAAGAGCGCTGATCCTTAGTTGGATTTAGCACTGAACTAATAAAGGAAAGCCCCAACGGAAGCTCCAACGCCTTGTCCAAAGTCGGCTCAAGCATGGAGCATTGACAAGAAGACAGCACGGGGTTGGAAGGGTCACGCGAGAGCCGCTGACCAGGGTGTTGGTCAAACCCAGGTCTCCTCAGATTGTTGTGGCAACTCCAAGAATTACACAGTCATACACGACATGTCATGGAAGCTCAGAGGCCTACGAAAGAAGATGGTGGGTGGCAAGCGTTAAAGCCAAACCCGAAAACCCTTAAAGAAGATGTGGCAAACTTCGGACCGAAAATGTTGTCAGCCGAACCCTAAACCCCAAAAGAAGCCCAAAATTCGATAAGAAGATGTTGGGTGGCAAGATTGTCCTTTACCCTAGCAGGTCGCATTAGGTGGCAAAGCGTACACCCTGAGAGGTCGCAGACCAAAGCCTGAGTTTTCAAATGACATGATAGGTCGCAAATCCTAAGCCCGAATTGGTCCTATTGGGTGGCCCAGTCTGAACCCTGAAAGTACGACCAAAAGCTAGACCTTAATTGAAGGAGATGAGATGATGGGTGGCACTTCATAAACCCTAAATGGTCTTCTAGGGTGGCAAAGCCTGAACACCAAAGTTTTTAATCCAACAGTCCAAAGCCTAAACGTTACGTAAGATATTGGGTGCCAAACTCTAGACCCTGAAAGGTCACAACAGGTTGTAAACCGCCAAAGGTCGTAAAACGGCTGTAAGCCAAAGCTCAAACACAAAATGAAGATGTTGCGTCACAAACCTTAAACCCCTGAAAGGGTCGTGTTGGGCCAAACCCGAAGAAGCTGTCTGCCAAGACTTAAGCCCTAAAAAGGAGATGTTGGGTGGAAAACTCCAAAGCCTAACCTGTCGTATTGAACGGCAAGCCCTAGCCCTGACACGTTGCTTTCCAAAGCCTGAGCTCTAAACGCAAATGTTGCGTGGCAAGCCTTAAACCTAAACTCGAACCCCTGAAAGAAACTAGGTGGCAAAACCTAAACCCCAAAAGCAGATGTTGGGTGGCAATGCCTGAAGCCGAAAAGGTGGTAAACCGAACCCTAAATGTAAAAGGTCGCAAGCCAATGCCTAAACATCGAGAGAAGATGCTGGGTGGCAATCTCGAAACCTTAAAAGGCCGTATTCGGTGGCAAAGCCGAAATCTTAATAGTTCATCAACCAACACGTAAAACACTACACTGGGTGCAGCAAGGTTTCCTTACAATTCTTGTCAAGGCAGGAGCTGCAGTAAAAGGCAGCCAGCGGGTTCGCTAACGGGGAAGATTTCCCCGCAAAATTAAGACACTTGTGTGCTTGCAGCTACTTGCCGATTCAGGGCTGCCTTCTTGGAAACCTAGCCTGCGCGAGGGATTCCTAGCCTTTTTGCAACTGCATCTACATGACATGCTTGGTTTCTGTTTTGTGCTGCCACAAGCAAAACAGCGCAAAACCGGCTAGACCCGTTTTGCATGCGGTTTTCTAGCCTTTGTGGTTTGGCTTTGTTGCGGTGGTGTTCATGTCCGCCCTACTCTTTCAGCGACCGCCTCTGGCCAAGCGGTTCTCCAGTGAAAAGTACCATTCTCGGTACCTCTTCGTCCACAGCTCAGCCACCGTCTCCGAGCTGACGAACTCAAAATGCCAGCACTCCGGCTGGCCATGAGCTCTTTTCCAAAACTTGGAACACACATGTGCCCCGCGATCTGCCTTCCCCGACCCTTTCCCGAAGACATGCGGCTTGCGAGGCAGGTCCCATACTTGAAGCTCGGCTGTCTCGCGGGCAAAGGTCTCGGGGGTTCGGGCGACTGCGGGTCTCAGGCTACTCCCCTTGCTGGACTCTTGAAAACTAAGTGGATG
The DNA here is from genome assembly GCA_905231915.1 of Symbiodinium necroappetens. Classification (NCBI taxonomy): domain Eukaryota; class Dinophyceae; order Suessiales; family Symbiodiniaceae; genus Symbiodinium; species Symbiodinium necroappetens. The sequence continues at coordinate 8,069 of CAJNJA010089918.1, forward strand.
CCTGAAGTTGGCTTGAAGGCCAAGGTTGGAGCTTATGATCCGCTGTGCTAGTGCATGCAACTTGGGCACTTTGTCTTTCAATCAAAACTCGGACTTGCCATGCTGTGCGGCCGGATTCAGCACGAAATTCCAGGACTGTCCTTCGAGTAAGCCTGTCAGCTCACCGAAAGCATTTACATCACACCATACCACATCACATCACATCACCTCACATAGCACCACATAGCAGGGCATAACATTGCATAGCAAAAGCATGACATTGGCATAGCATATCACAGCATTACAGACCAGAACAGGCACTTCCTAGCAACATAACATAACATAACATAACATTGCTTAAACATGAATGACTCCAGCAGCAATCTGAAAAATCTCAATTTAACCCTTCTGAAACCTTTTTTCCCCCTGAACCAAAAACACGAAAACCCGAAGAAACCGAGTCCAAACCACCCCCGTTCGTGAACCCGCTGGGAAAAGGCATGCTGTCCTTGTCCCGCTGGGCACAAATCCTGTCATGGTTAGAACAGGTGTGTCCTGTCATGGTTACAGCGCCTTCGCTGTAAAACCCTCGAGGAACCAGGAAGAGACACAAGGCGGCCCAAAGTAAACAGCACAGGCCAGCTACAGGAGCTCTGCCCAAAAATGCAGGTTAAAGACAGCAGGCAAAGGAGCTCAGGCGAAACAAGACGCAGTTCACCCCAAACAGAAAGACAGGAGTAACTGAAAAGCAACAGGCCGTAACCACCCCAAAAAAGACGAAAAGATAATTCAGTGCAGTAGCACGTCAAAAGGTCTCAAGTGCCCGAGCTCACCTCGGTTGCAGCTTGCAGAGCATCCGGCGCTTGGTTCGTTTTTACAATCCCTAGAGCAATCTCTTGCATGGCAACATCCGAGCAGGAGAGCTTCTGGCGGAGCTTACGGTGAACGCAAACTGCACATCTGGCCAGCTAAAGCCCGATTTGAAAAGGTCAGCTGTTCCTGCGAGACCTGCGCGAAGACAGAGCAGCGTTGTTGACACTGCAGTTCCCTCGCCTGTCGTGAGATGAAATGCCAGAACTGAGGCTTGCGGGAGAGCTTGCAAAACTCGTTCCGCCTTTGCCGCGAACAGAGTACCGCCTTGCAGTAGAGACTGAGGCATCGAACATACCCTCGTTTGGTGGTGTGTCGCCTTCGCGTCCGTTCTGGAGGCTCTGCAGCCGAGTGACCGCCTCTGCGAGCACGTGTACGATGGAGCTGAGCTTACAGCCCTGGTGGTGGAATCGCTGGAAGGTGAGTACTTCTGCCAGGCGAGGCTCGGCCTCGGCGCACCTCTCGTGACCCGCAGTCTTGGCCAGGCAAACCCGACTCGAGGTATCACGCTGTGTGAGGGACTCGGACCTGGGCGACTGCATGCGACTGCCAGGTCATCGCAGCATGTGAGACTTCCCAGAAAACCGTTTCCTGGCTTCTCTGTGCTGCCCAGGCCTGGAAGGGAACCGTCGTGCACGATGTCAAGCAGAACGGAAGGTCGACCTCTGACCAATCTATATTTCGGATTCCAGGATGCACGTTGGGAGCAGTCCCAAGGTCGGCGGCCTATGCTTTTACCACCGCGCAGAAGGTTCTTGGCAGGCGTAAGTTGGGTCTCCGACTCAGGGGCGTTCAGGCGCTTCCTGGCAGGAGCGTTCCTGCGGCGACATGACCTCTGTGTGGGTCACGCTGGACGGGGGGGCACGGGGGGTTCCACTCCGCCATGTGAGCCCTGAGCGCAAGTCGTGAAAGGATCAGGCAATCGGTGCTATGGAAGACTTCGTAGTGAGGCCCGGTGGCCGTCGTGTTTGGCAAAGCGATGCTGAGAGCCTGGAGGCATGAACTGGAAATGGAGAAGTTGCATGATGGAGCTCCGGCCTTACGTTGAAATCTCCAGCGGCTAAGCCTCCCTCAGTGCTAAGCCGCCCCTCAGTGCTGAGGACCTGCGGGTGGTGTGTCTGACCAGTTTCTGCCTAAACGCGCCCGGGGCGTTTGACATGGCCTGGCAGAGCCTGCCAGGTGAAAGGGGAGATCCAAGGAGGTAGTCAGCTGGACCCTAACATGCTCATGGGGCCGTGATCCCAGAAGGGCTCCAAGCTCATGGCCGCCATGTCCAGCAACCGCACAAACAAGGGCTCCCGGACACATCTTCAGCCGCTTCTGAGCCTGCGCAGTCCCCTTGTCCGTGACGGGTCGGATGGAAATGGGTGAGCAGGGAGCTTTGGGAAGAATCCGTACGTCTGAGATGCTGCACCATTCCTGCTTGCTCTGCTCATGTCCTTGTCTGGCATTTTGGGCTCATGGAACAATCGGCTTCATTGGCTTCGCGAAGTAGAGGTGTCGCGTGTGTGGAGGTTCTTGTGACTTGTGGCTTCTGCCCTTCTGCCGGTGCCATGGCCATGGCTAGAGGCCGAAGCGCCCCGACGTGAGCGCAATGACGAAGGATAAGTCCCGGAGAAACCAGGGGCTCAGACCCAGCACCTCGCCTCGCCGCCTCGCCGCCTCGCCGCAGGACATCAGCCTCAAGGCCGCCTGCGCCGATTCTTTCTACTACCCGCAGGCTCGTCTCACGTGGCGTGCCGCCACGCCGCCACGTGCCCAGAAGCCTGCGGCAGCTTCCAAGGAATGGAAACCTTCGAGAGGTTCTTTGGATCACTTCCAGCGGAAGCCGGCTATCTCAGGGCATGGGCTGTGCAATGCTGTTCGGTAGCGCTGAGTGGCCAGGAGAGGCTTCGAGCATCACTTCGGCAAGGAGCGGACGAAGAACCTGAGCAAGGGAGCACCTCGGCGAAGAGCTGCTGCTCGGCGACTGACTTGCTTGCTCGGCTTCCGACTCCCCCGCCCGAAGGTGCTCCTTATTCGCTTCGAGATGCCTTTTACAGTTCAATGTTCGAGGCGCCGGAGAGGTATTGCCCAGAATGCATCAGTCTCAGCGTGTTTCCAGACTCTAGGTGTGGCCTGTACATTCGCCAGGGCACACGATACAACGCCACATGGATGCACAAGTTTGTGACATGGCATGGCGCTGTGGTGCTGGTTCCTGCCACACTGCTGCACTTCGGCTCTCCGGCAGGCGGACAAGAAGAAGGTCGGAATGTATTTCTCGACCCCGCTTTACGAGTTTTCCATGCATTGTGGCAGCCCGGCAAGCAGTCAGCCGGTAGTATATCGGGCTATCTTTGCAATCGTCCTCGCAGGTTGAGACATGCTGCATTCTATGCCACTGACGTACCAGTTCTGATGTATCAGTGTTGAGGCAACATCGTCAGCCCAGAACGGTCGGCCAACGGTGCGAACGCCATGTCAATGTGCCAGTTTGTGCACGTGCTTCGCATTTTCTGTCATTTGCTTCAGTTTTTCTGACCCATTCGTCATGCTGCACATGATGTAGGTTCGAAGTCTTTGTTGCATGCTGCTTGCTCACACCGACAAGGGACTGAGACTTGTACTGCAAGTTTTGACACAGTGTTGAAATTACTTCGTTACCGTGCTCGGTCATGCTGGTTTATTCCTGAAGCCATGTTTCACCATGGTGGAAGGGGCAGGCAGCTGGGTGCTGCCAAAAGGCCAATCTGGAAGGAGCGCTGGATATGACCTTTGTAGATGCCTCAACTCATGTTCTGCTGCATCTTTTCCCGGCGCCTGGATAAGGACCCGATTCATCGAGCAGCACGGCTTTTCCAAAATGCAGCGTCGTTTGGGTGAGAGCCTCCTGGCCGCCCAAAGACCAGCGGACGTCTATGACCTTTTGGATTAATTGGGCCATTCTGCCAAGAAGTCTGCCGGTTTGGCAAAAGAATCATTGGATGCGGTAAGTGTTGCTACAGCGCTGAACCGACTTGCAAAGCTGGAGGCGGACCCGTCTGCCCCCCGTTTCCAGTCTCTCATCAAGCAATCATGCTCGGCGATCTCTCACATGGACGCCAGAGGGCTTGCAAACGCAGCATGGGGCTTCACAGCTGTTGCTCTTTTTGGTCGGCCTCTTGTGTCACTCACATCGGCCAGAGTTCCTTGCAGGGAGCCAAGTCCGCAGGGTCTCTCCACCAGTGCGTGGACACTTGCCTCGCTGGTTTTTCAGGGCAGGCTGCTGCAAGATGCTACTGGTGTCGCAGCCCAGCTGAAAGTCAATCAGTTCAAGTAGCAGGAAACTACAACCATGGGCTGGGAGACGGCTACTCTGGCATTTCGTCATGATCCTCTTACCAATGCTCCCGGACAGCAGTCTCTCAGGTTTGTTACGGAGCACACCGGTCAGGATGCGGCCAACTTCGTGCAAGCGTTGAGTACCATGTCAATTTGACGACGGCCTACTTTGAATTCCACTGCCTGCCGGGCTACGAAGACATGTGCCCATCTCTCTCCACAACATGCAGCCAACACCTGTTGAGATCCCGCGAAGATGCAGGCCATTGACGGTGTCTCCTCCTGTGCTGTTGCTGCTGCTGGACAGGGAATGCTACCGGAACCGGGCCCGCAAGCCCTGTCCAACATTGCACGGGCCCTCACCTCTAGCCCGGTCTGCAGCCATCCCTTTACAGAGGCTGCGCATGTCTTCCTCCATACGGCACCCCACCGATTTCAGATGTGCAACCACGGGTTGCTCTGGGCTTTCTGGCGTTCATCACTGCCGCTTACAGAAGTCCTGGAAAGCTTGGCTGAGTTGGAGTCGGGGAGCTCTCTGAGTCTGAACGTGCAGAGGCATCTTTCAGATCCTGAAGGGATCTGGAATGAAGGCAGCAAAAATTGATCAATGCGCCGAGAATCTCGTCTATGTTTTTTTGTCGCAAAATCCCCCGCAGGGCGAGCACACTGCAACCAACGGCTAGTCATCCGTACCGATCCCAAGAACGTCCAGCTGCCTGGTTCGGACACTTATGCCTTGTCTTGGGGTCTGTTTGGGTGGTCGAAGAATGACTGCCAGGACGATTACGAGTTGGCGGAGGGGCTTCGTCGAAAAATCGAAGCTTGGGATAGCAAGGTCTTGGAGATGCGTCTGTTGTTCCCAGCTCAAGGCCGGGACCGATACTGAAATTGTTTGCCGCTGAAGCAGGACTCCGAGACCTTGGAGCTTGTGGATCCAGAAACTCGGAGACAAATGGAAGCTGACCCTATGTTCCGAGTGGAGAAGACGACACGTGCGCAGCTCGGACGCTGCATCGAGTTGCTTTCGGGCTTTCGGGCAAGTTCGCTGGGACTGTTCACTCAGGAGACATGCAGAAGGAGCGAAACGACAAGGCGCGCTTGTCGGACCTTCAGGACAGGTCGCGGAAGCATGGGGAGCGAGACGACCCACCTGTTTAGCAGAGGCAGCAGTGTTTGCCACGAAGTCGCATACTTGTGGAGCACTCCACGGATTTCGCGGGACGGAACTCGAGGGCAGGCGACTGTTTTGGGTCGGATGGGATGCTTCGGGAGCTTGCCGAAAACACCCCCAGCTGGAGACGATGTGAGTGTTCAAGACAACCCATCCGTACAGTACAAGGGTGAATGTTTCGAGCTGCTTCGTGCTCTTTGTGTAATGGCAGGCGTCATGTCCGAGTGTCAGTGAAGGTTGTCATGCCATATCTGCAGCAGTATGCAGTGCAGTTCTTAGCGATGTAGTTTGGGTTCCTTCACAATCATGGGATCCTAGCACGCAGGTGGTGCAATCATGCCGTCAAACCCTGCAGCATGTTATGCCTCGCCTGGGGCTTGCGCCTCAAGCAAACTCGCCCCATTGAGTCGCGCTCTTTTGCTGTGTTGTTCAGCCTTGTCGCGGCATGTCACCGAGCATTCGAGCAGCATCTCGAAAATCGATTGAGTGTCGTTTTTGGTCGGCTCGGACAATCGCGCGATGGATGCCATAGTTGCCGAAGTAGTTAGCAGGCGGAAGCTCATCATTTCTCGGTTTGTTTTGCTATCAACTCGGTCATATGCTATGGAAAAATGCTTCGTCAGGCCGGTCTGGCGCATGCACTTCATTCTTCGGTCACGAATCTTGAATTTAGACCAGCATACGCCCCAAGTCGGCAATTCGTCCAAGCATCCGTTTCTTTGCAATACCTTTCCCGTCACAGACTCAAAAACCTAGACTCGTGAGTGCGGTGCACATGCATTGTACTTCGTTTCGAGCACATGCGAAGCCCGTCTCGGTTTATGCCAGGCCAAACTGAGCGCGGTGCAAGCATGTAGATGATGATGATTACGGCATGACCATGCCCCGTTCATGCACAGTTCCACACCTTCTGCCGAAATTTTAGCCAAAAGCACAAGACAGATTGTTGTGGACTGTGCTTGTTGCGAGGCCTTCGCCCTACACATCGAAAATTTCCATGGAAATCCCACAATTACAATAGCCGGCATCCTTGTCGTGCACTGTGGCCCACTGGCCATTATCATTTTCAGACCTTAAGTGACTCCTTCTGGTGATGCCCTCGGCAAACAACCGCAGGCACCAAGGGAGCGCGAGCAGCCGAAAGGGATTCATGGCTGTTTTAGTCTAACTTGGATCATCAGCACGCAAATCCCACATAGAGGAGCTGGATTTGAAGTTTGGAAGCGGGGTTGGAGAACAGTTGGCTAGCAGTTCTCGGAAAAGTGGAACCGTATGGGTGTTTTGCGATGGAGAAAACTTATCTGTCTAAAGACAGGGCAGGTCTACCAGGCATCCGATAAAGATAAAGTATGCCAGCAAATGCTTTGCTCACCGGAGAAATCGAGTTCTACGACCTGGTCGAGGCAGAATCCGAGCAATTTGAGGTGAATCTGGAGATCGACCGGAGTGCCGCCACATGTCAAGCGAACAGAGTAGGCTGGGCACGGCCCGCAACATAGGGACCTGCCTTGTTATTTGTGTCCACAGGATCGGAGTTCACAAAAACTGCTCACATACATTCTCCAAAAGCATGAGAACCAGCTATGAAAAAAGCATGGCAACGGTAGGCTTGTACCTTAGATTTGTGAATCAAAGTGGGCATCTTCTCAAGAACGGCCATGCTCAGCTCCGAAAAGCGATGCACCAGCAGTGCACGAGCTCAAACAAATTTTGTTGTGTATAGTGCTTAGAGGCGTTTCTTGTTGCCAACAGAGCAGTTTGTTGATACACAAGTTTCTCAATACATTGTGCTCGCATCAGGATCCTTCAAGGCTGTGTTTTCAGGCCCAGTTTTGGTCTTTCTTCCCCGATCCCTCCCACCTTGTCGTTAGACTGTCGGAAGAGGGTTTACGGAGAATCGCTTTTGTGCTTCTTGCGCCACCATTTCTCTCTGCCGTCAAGCTGTTGTGTGACGTTCATTCGCCATCTCTCAGATATCAGACAACCAGTGGAATGTTGTCCACCTACGGTTGTTCTGAGTGAGACGTTGCCTGGCTAGAACTCGCAGTGCAAAGCAACAAGTCACTTTGTACAGGTAAATCTCCAGTGGCCTAGCACATCAACATGTCCATGTTCAGCTGTACCTGAAGACGAAGTATTGCACATTTTTAAGGTGAAAACTGTCCTGCCTCTAGTGCACGCACTTGCAATCACCGCATGCATGCATTGACACATTGGCTCAGATTCCCGAATCAACGAATCACTAAGAGGTGTCATGTGTGTGGAAGGAGATCAGGTCGTGTCTTGGGCTGTCGAAGCTAGCATACAAGAAACAAGCATGGGCGAAGTGCGGTGGGGTCATCGGCCTTCAGCCTCTGCATTGTGTGTGGGACCGTGCAGGGCTTTAGGCTGAGTATCTCGCCAACAGGGTATTTCTCAGCAGCGGGACCGAAGGAAAGCCAATCGTGAAAGGGCACCGCAGCAGGTTCTGATGTATGTCAGCCGCGGCTTGATTGAGAGGTTTTTAACGTTTCATCGCGGATTTCCCACCCCAGCCGCATGGATTTCTGATGATTTCTGTGTAGTTGATACCTTAGGTGGGTTCGTCGCCTTTCCGATGTTTCGCAGCTCCGTTGCTTCGGTCGAATATTTCTCGTGGCCTTACCGGATCTGAGGGCTGAAGCCAGCAATACATCTTTCATACGACAGACCGCTGTAAACGAAAATGGATGGGTTCGAAATCCTGAAGTGCTTGCGTAGGACCTCCAAGACGAGCGCGAGGATTCCTACGGATGGAGCTGTGGCACAGCACATGTAGATATCGAACTTGTTGTGCCATTTGTGTGAAGCGATCTCCTTCTGAGTAGTTGCGTTGCATCGGACATATCTGATTGTCTGGCTGGCAACAAAGGAACAGTGTTTTGCGGAAAGCACATCGACTTCGACGGAAGGAGGAAGAAAGGCAAGAGGAGGTGTCTTCAAGGGTTTCATTTTCTTATTCTGACTTCCAAAGCCAATGGACTAGGTGGAGCGGCTTGCGGGCAAGCCGAACTTTGGAGTGCCACTGGCTCCTACCTCCGATGAAGACTGCCTTCAGGTCCCGGGATGGGCGATTCGGCGCATCTTTTGCCTCTGTGCACCTGAAAGGCGAAATCCGTGGAATACAGGACGGATCACGACAAGATCGAGGTCTCAGCCAGGCCTTGCTGCGGTCAAGCACACTCCCATCTAGCTAAGAAGAAGTTCTTCAACGTTTTGGACGTGAAGTTTAGGCTTGAGAGTGAAAGTACTTGAGAGTTGGGGTTGGGTCACATTCCGTGTTTGGGTGTACCAGGTGGCAGAGCATCTGCTCGCAGCTTGACGTGTTTTGCTTTGCGATCTGTGTCGGGATCGGGACCCTGGCCACAATGCTAGGAGAAGTTCCCTCATGGCCAAACCTGTTTGGTGCCTAGCATGTGAGAGCATGGCGGGCGTTGCAGGAGATGCGATTGTTGAGTACGTCCTTGTTTCCGTTTTTGAGGTCTTAGAGCAGGGTTTCCACAAGAAAGCATTGCGTGTGGCAACGCTGGTGGGGAAGAGGCCGCCGCCTGAGACAGTGATTCCCAAAAGCCGACAGACCGGCTTTTCCACGCTAGACCAAGGAAGCGACTGCAGCAAAGCTCCCGAATGGCATCGAACTTACGGGACGGAGCCGAACGGAGCCGCGGGTCTCCAAGTTTCGCCTGCGACCCCGAGGAGCGCTGCCGAAAGCTGCAGACGCCATGACCTGGGCCGTGCTGTCCCGAAGCTGCGGCAAAATGAGAAGGGAGCTTCAGCGCCGTGCACACCACGCTTCTTGACCTTGAGCAATTCGGGATTCCCTCGGCTCAAAGTGCACAGCTCCTGGCGTCCAAGCCGCCTGTGCTGAGAGAGCTGCACAGAGGCCTTGTGCCCCCGGCTCGAGGCAAGAAGATCCAGTCACGACATGAAGTGCATGTCGCAGCTATTGTCTTGGTCCAGTTTGGCACGAGCGATACTGTGCAAGCTGCAGGCACTGATGGCATTCCAGCAGATAGGCGAGCAGCCCTTTCCTCGAACAGTCGGTTTACTATTGATGAATCTTGGAGCAGGGCAATCTGGATGACTCAGGTTTTGCCAGCATTACTACCAGACCTTCGACACGAACAGGCTTGCGTTTGCTACATCTGGAGTGGAGCGTGAGTTGGTTGCCTCAGCCTCCAAGCCAAACAAACAGGTTGCTCCCCAGCATTCCTGCTGTCAGTTACACTGCAGTTCGCCGAGCATGTCTGCCTGCTGGATGCTTCCGCATCTTGGTTCTAAGCCCTAAGCGGTGTCTCCTGCCCGAGCGAATGCGCATGTGCCCCATGGCCACGCGAAATATGTTGTGATCAACCATTGGAGTCTGGATGACAAGCCGTATCGGCCTTCGTCATCCCCGGCATGTTTGCGACTCGAAGCCTTGCTTGTATGAATGTCACGGTTGCATTGGCAGACAGGTGAAGGATCGCAGTCACACGACAAACATAGGCTCAAACAGAGCCCCTTTCGGCTCTTGCTGTCTTGCAATAGTTGCGGCGCCTTCAGAGATGACGCAGCGCTCACGACACACTCGCCGGAGTTGCTGCTCGTGCCTCAGCCTAAGCTCGCAGGGCTCCTTCACGGCCCCGCTGTGCCCCGGCGCGGGTGCGCTCCTAAGCCCAAACCCCGAGATGCCACTTGTGACAAAGGGCCAGACACACAGGACTCCAGGAAGGTAAGGCAGCTCAAATGTCTAGGTTTGCCGTTGAAAAGCTCCGTCGGCTGGTAGATTGCATGAAACCAACGGCAAGACCGGGATTTGCTCCTCAGTCAAGGGAAACAACGCCCAGTCAACGTCCAATAGACGGCTAGAAAACCAGAGATAGAGCCTTTTAAGATAGCGGAGATGGAAGGGGAAGAGTGTCGAACCGACTCAGTCGAGTACAGACTGCATCGGCTATTTGCCTAGCCATTGAGCTCTCGTGCTGGTGCTGCTTGGATGTTGTCGGTATGGAATATTCTGAGTATGGCAAAATCTACGACTCCTACCTACCTCTTCGCTTCTAGACTATGGTGGACATGTGGCGAGTACAAAAGTACAAGCAGCGGTGGCCTTGTTGTTGGCATGATCATTAAGCCTCAGGAGATTTCATCAAGAATGACCAGCCGCAGAGCAACTACTGTAAGTCTTCTGTCAGATGAACGATTGCATTCCGGAGACCGTGAAGGCCATGAGTGCTTGCATCAGAAAAACAGGTGTGGGCAAGCTGTCCGAGATCTGTGCTTGCCTGGCAATTTCCTGCGGTGACTTGCGCCAGGCACATTTTTTCCATGAAGTTCCTTCACTGCCTGATTGCACGGGCCTTCGTGCGAAGTTCTGCGGTACCATGATGTTTGGCAAGATGGAGGGCGATGCTTCCATTGCGTTCATGCTGCAGGATGATGAGGCTGATGGTCCGTACTATCATATGTAGTGGGAATGCAAAAACAGACCCGCCTTGGCTTCGGCCCCAAGATGCCCCAAGGATGACCGGCAAGGCGACGAGGCCTGGAAACTCGGGGAGGCTGAGAGGTACGGCAACATCAGCTTAAACGATGGAGTGCAAGATGCACGCAGAGAGGCAACGGAGCCTTCCTTACATCGCAGAAGGATGCAGACCAGATTTACGCAGGTACGCCGGTGAGTCCTCTTTGCAGAATGCATCCTTTGACTGGGCCAAGAAAGCTGAAAGTGACAGTGGCGAGCTGCGAGTTCCTTGCTCTTGCTTTTAGTTAAGACTTTTCTCAGGCAGGAATCCTTGTGGCAACCACCGCCGACAGGAACAGTTGTGCGGTGAGGGTTACCTTGCGTCTTCGTGATGCCAGTCTCGGAAAATTGCTTGAATGCGACATGTAAGAGACGATGGCCGATAATGGGGGTTGCTCGTCCCACGGAGGTGCTCGTATGTTGAATGGCAGCTCACCTGGCTTCAGTCCCGACCCCACTGTGGGATAGATAGGACGTCTGCTCCGAGCAATGCCTGGGGCATGGGCTGCTGCCACTTTCCATCTCCAAGAGAGAGGATGCTGCATGGTCGCTCCGGGGGCTGTCGGACAGGTCAAGACGGATGGCGGCGTTGGGCGAGAAGAGTCTGGATGCAGAGTCAGAGAGCGCTGGCATCCTGGGGAAGCGGAGGAAGTGGCCGATGGTACAGCAGCTCTCCACAGCCTGGTTTACCAGCTTCAAGTCAACTGAGTGCAGTGCGGTGATTGCTGCTTGTGGATGCGAGCAGAGGCTTTGGTCCCAGGCTCTGCAAGCTTTGAATTTGATGCAAGAGCAAATCCTCATTCCTGACGTCGTGACGTACACGACTTGCCTTGTCGCCTGCACCAGAAGCAAAGAAGCACAAAGGGCACTCCTACTCTTTGAAGACATGCCCAAGTTCGCAGTGAGGCCCTCGGAAGTCACTTTCGGTGCCGCCATCCAGGCCTGTGCGACGTGCAGCTGCTGGCAGAGGGGGCTGGAGCTCGTCGCTGCTGTGCCTCAAAACTCCTTTGCGGCAACATCGGCGATCAGTGCCTGTGGAGCTGGGCGATGGCCTCTTGCCCTCGCGATCTTAGAGGATTTGGTGTGGGGGCTGCTCTCGGGTCTAGGCCCCTAGGCCTTACAGGCCGTGAGGATCCGTGAGGCCTGTCAGGCTCTCGTTTGGGTTTGCATGGGACGGCAGTACTGGCCCTGAAGGATTTGGGCGAGCTGAAGGGCTCGCATCGCGTTGCAGTCAACGCCTGCATCACTGCATGTGCGAAGAGCAGCGAGTGGGCTACTGCCCTCAGCCTTCTTGCAACAATGGCATCCTGGCTAGCGCTTCCAGACGTGGTAAGCTACAGCGCGGCCATAAGCGCCTGCGAAAAGGCCGGGATGTGGACAGCTGCTTTGGCGCTGTATGCTTCGATGATGTCCAGCAGGACGCAGATTGAAGCTCGGACTACTTACCACTAGATACCAACCAGCTTGCAAAAGCGACTGCGGGGAAGCGAGAGAGAAAGGGGAGGAACACAGGCACAGAGAGCCGCCGAGTCGGAGAGCCGGGTGAAGTTTCGGCACTATCTCTTCTTTCATCGAATTCACAGCGAGAAAGGGAGCGATAGAAGGAGCGAGAGCGAGTGGAGAGCGTTCTGCCAGCTCAGGATGTCGTGGGATTCGGGGCCTTAATCAGCGCCTGTGAGAAAGCGGCCCAGTGGCAGCTTGCAGTTCTTTTGTTGCAGCGCGCACTGGAATCGACGATGGTGGTTCCCAATCTCATCCTCTTCAATGCTGCTTCAAGTGCCTGTGAGCCTTGCCATATCGCGAGAGAGTTTGTGATGGGGCTCCTGCTTGTTGTGACTATCCGAGTCATGCTGTCCAGGAGAAAGCAGGTGAGTGGAAGTGCGCCATGCTAGTCTTCGACACTTTGCAGCTGTATGCCCTTTTGCCGGATACCATCAGCTTCAATGCCGTCCTCAGTGCCATGGAAAAGACACAGAAATGGATGCAGGCCAGCACTCATCGAGTTTTGTCGGATGCAGCGCATTCGCCCTGCCCGTCAGGCTGTCTGCCTACTGAAGCAAAGTGGGATCGCCGCAGATGTCATCTCCAACAATGCTGTTCTAAGCGCAAGTGGTGGAGCTGGGAGGCTTCGTCCGTGCCGCATCCGGCAATGTCAGCGTGTCTTCCATCCTGGGTCCGTGCAGGTGGAGACAAGCACTGTTCGTTCTGTGCCAGACGATGGCATTGCAGCTGGTGCCAGATCTCGTCACGAACAGTGCAGGTGTCAGCGCCTGTGCCAAGGCCAAACAGTGGGCGGGGTCACTGTTGCTTCTGCAACAGCTTCGTGAAGCTGGTGGAGGCGCGGCGGAAGCACCCTGTCCCTGTAACCCTGGTGTCGAGAAGCGCTGGGATCGAATCCAAGGCTTGAGACCGGAGGTTGGCAGCTCAGCCTCAGCCCTGCTGTGGTGAACGTTGGCTTCGCTTGCGGCCTAGGAGATAGCATACAATGCCGCTGTAAGCTCCTGTGAAGACACCTGGCAATGGAAAGAGTCCTTGGAGCTTCTTGCAGTGCCCCTGTCCGCAGACTCGCTTTTGTGGACTGCGGGTTTCGTGGTTGTGAAGGTAGTCTGCTTATAATTGTTTCATATTCCTGTCGCTACGCCAAAAACCCAACACCAGGCAATGAGTTGTGATGATCTGAAGCCCAATGTCCTCAACCTGAATGTGGTGATCGGTGCCTGCTGCAAGGCGAGGGAAGCAAAGCTCTGTCTCCTATCTGCCTCTAAGATTGTGATTGCGCCTAAAGGCATGTTGAATTGAAGTTGACTGGCAGGCATCAGAACTGCGCCCTCTACAGCAGCTGCTTGGATCCGTTCGACGCTGGACGCTGGGTTTCACCCGGAACAACAGATTTGCGGAGACTTTCTGAACAAGCGATGGTGTCGGAAAACAGGCATCTATGCAATCGAAAATCGGAAGTGTTCGAACGCGGCTGCGCCACCAGCGCAAATTATTCCGCCAACATTTCTATCGATTGGCAACCTAGCCAGTAATTCCTAGATGTCACTGTGCAGTGCCGTAATGCAAACGTGCTCTGCGAAAGCGCCAACTCATGTGCCCAAGCCCCAGCTAAAGATGTGCCTCTGCAGGATCTGCCCGTGCGTTAGAATTGGAGTCCCTGCAGCGAATCACTCCGACATTTTTCCGTGCTACATTGATTTCAATCGACTGGTTGGGAGGAAGATAGTGAAACTTCGAATCAAGGAGCCAATACAGCTTGGGTTGTTCCAGAGCATCAGCGTTTGAATGAGTCTCCATGTTGTTTGGATTGTAGTTTGGGCACGGGATAAACCTGGCGAAAGTCGCTGCGAGCGTGTTGAGCTCGGAAGCAAAGTGTAGCCATCACTATCGTGTTCAACGTGCAGACGGCTCCGGACAGACCCATCGGCAAAGCCCGACATGTGAATGGAATGGCGAAGGGCTCAAATCCTAACTCATCAAGGGATAACCTGATGTTGGTTCGATTGCCAAGGATTTTGTTTCATCTTGTTCTTGTCCCCCGATTGTGGACCATCTTGCTCCTATGTGCATCCAAGTTGTGTGCCAGGGGACGGTCTCCAACTTCCTTTGCTGATCGCCTGGACCGCCGGTGCTGCCACGGCCTTGCTCTTGACGAGGCCAGGTGCCCCCCTCTGCTCCGAGCTGCACTGTAGCTTTGCGGCGCACGCCGCACGCGCGCATTTGACGCTGTGCCTGACCGACCGCACGAAGGTTGATCCCGCGCTCGCATTCGCAACCCGAACCAGCTGTGCGAGCTGAGCAAGCTGCTGGCCCCACATCTCGGTTTGCACAAGACAAGGTGTTCCAAGTCTGCCAGCCCTGAGGCCTGGCCCGTGGAGCTTTGGATACTGGCGCGAAGGGCAAAAGGGCGGAGGGCCCTGCGCCGAGTTCGAACGATGGCATGAAAACCCCCAAGCGAGAGGTTGTCTGCGCCGATGCCCTGCCCTGGATCCGTGATGTGGGGACTTTCTCATCCGACTCGATGATCCTGACATCGCTACCGGATGTGTCGGAGGTGGTGGAATTTGCACCTCGCTTTGAAGATTGGGAGGCATTCTTCCTGGATGCCGTCCGCAGCATTTTGGAGGCCGCGTGTCGAGTCGTAAGACCTTAGGACTTAGGACTTTCCAAGTATTTCAGGCACAACAGCACGATTTATTTTCAGATCAGCCCTGAGATAACCTCGGCGAGGCATTACCTTCTGGTGGTGTGGCTGTATTTTACCAGACAGATATTCGTTTGGCTGGGATTGGCCAGGTGAGCAAGTCGTATTTAGTACTTCATGCTGCCAGCCAGGTTTCGGGGGTGCGCCTGAAGTGGCACAAGATTGTCCATTTCGGCACTGTGGACCAGCCAACGTGGAATGCGATCCAGTTTACGCACCTCTTGTGTTTTGCTCGGACGCTGGGTCTTCCTCGAGTTGGAGTTACCACTGAAACGGACCCTGTCGTGGACCTGGGAAGCACTCTGCCGGACATCCTGGAGAGGGGATCAAAGCCTCCCGGTCTCCGCAAGGGCGCTTGCTGCCCCGCTGGCATGATTAATTGATTCGCTCTTTGAGGTTGTCCTTGTGTGCGCGCCGTCCTACTATAGGGGCAAAAGGGATCAAGCTTTCTCGGGTTTAGGGCAGGGGTCTAGCAGAGGGGCACACAGCATGTCATTGAGATTGTGTCCAACTTGGACGCCATTGCGCACAGGAAAAAGTTTTTTTCTCCTGCTCTGTGTTGGGCTGCATCCCAGGTCAATTATTTTTCGCGCCGGTGGTCGCTGGGTGGCGTTTGTTATCACTCGTAAACACCTTCGCACGCAGCCGGGTGATGACAAAATTATCTTTTCGGTTTCCTTTCTCTCTGTTTTGCTTTGTTTTCCATGCTGGCCTTGGATCCTCAGCGTGATTTGCGGCCTGGTAGTTGGGAAGCGTTTCCTTCGCTCATGGGTGTCTTTGCACACAGTTTGGGGAGGCTAAGCACTGTTTTTATTTGTCCGCCCGCTTTTTTCCATCCTCCCTACTCCAGCAGCCGATTTGGTGGACGCATTGAACGAGCTGGTCAGATTGAGTCACATCACATGTTTGCCTTTCGGCGGATGCATCGGCCACGCGACGACGACGGATTCGGGTTTAGGCTTTCCCGGGGTTGTTTTTGTTAGGTGGCCGCGGGGTTTGGTTGGACATCCGTTTTTCTCCCTCGTGCCGGAGTCCTATGTGAGTGTGGCGTCCTACGACACGATCTGTTTGTGGGTTTCCGCCGGTATCCGCAGATTAGGAATGGTAAAAGGGGCAAAGTTCAAAGCATGTAATTGGGACGGTGTCCAACGCGTAGTGCGGAGTCGTGGAGTCATTGACCAAACTGTTCAGTCATCGCAACATGGCTGGACTCCAAGAGAGTGTGTCTGTGTGTATTGGTTTGTGTAGTACTTTGGATTGAGATTATTATAAGGTTACTTGAGTGGACCGATGCTGTGCCAGGCATGGGCATACATGCGACCGCGTCAGTATTGAAATGGGTTGTCCGTCGACTTCCAGGCATGACTTGCCGATGCCTGCAGCATCCGTAGTTAGCTCGTGGAAGGTGTCCGAAAAGTGATAGATCCCTTCTGTGGTGCCGGCACAGTGCTGGCAATAGCGAACGAGCCGGAGCCTCAGCTACAGGGCTGCGTTGTGGTTCTCTCAAAAAGCTCCGAGGTATGGTCTCGATGCTCTTGGTGTCCCGCCTGGCCTGATGATAATGAGTCAACGGATCTTGCGCGTGTGCCTTGCATCGTGCACGAGAAAGCCCCGAAAGCCCCGAGGCATCGACATATCGCCGAAGCGAATCAAGCAGGCCTCCTGTCAAACCCACGGGCTGTTCAGGGCAGACTTTCTGAAGATGCTTTTGAGGACGTTTCGAACAGGTCTAAACACTTCGCGTCGGCTGCCTCGGCCCGGTCGGATACGGCCACAAAGGCAGACAACTGAAGGAAGGAATGAGGGAAGCAAGGATAGGCCAGGAGTGGGGTGCGTGGTGCGGGGGCCCTGTCGGGGATGGGGGGGGGGCAGGGGCAAGCCAGGAAATTTGTGTCCTTCCTGTGGACACGCAACAGTGCAGGACCCGAAAGTGCGCATGTGCCTTGGGGCAAAGAGCAATCACCCGACAAGAAATGCAAGCAGATCCTGCTGCCAAAACTATGGACTGCGCTGATGCAAGACACTAGCAGCCGCTAGCATGTTCCTTGTGCTTCTTTGCATCAGCACAAAGTCGTCTGCATGGCAGATCGTGGTTATTGTTCGCAAAGGCTGTTGTCTTGTCTGCTTGGCATGGAATGCAGGCGAAGCAGCTGGATGGCGCAGCGCTTCTGGGGTCGCAGGTGCCAAAGCTCTAAAAAGGGTTGAACCTGAGCCGCTGTAGCTGTTCCTTTTGGCATGATGTGCTGCGACTAGTGACTAGAGTCGGTGTTTCCAC
The DNA here is from genome assembly GCA_905231915.1 of Symbiodinium necroappetens. Classification (NCBI taxonomy): domain Eukaryota; class Dinophyceae; order Suessiales; family Symbiodiniaceae; genus Symbiodinium; species Symbiodinium necroappetens. The sequence continues at coordinate 25,395 of CAJNJA010089918.1, forward strand.
CTGAAGGTGCACACGTCCAAGGATTGAGGGTAGGATTTCACAAGAGCATGCACGCTGCAACAGGACGTGCCGGCAACGGCAGACGTCAGTTTCGCGCCATAGACTTTGTTTTGTTAATGGGCTTGTACATAATTGTTTATGTGGCTGCTTTCAGCCCGTGAGGAACCTTGTGTTCTGCTGAAGCCTGTACTCTCCAAGCGAAAACAGCCTGTGATGGAATCTGCATTGTGCCATCGGATCCACGAAACTGCAGTGCCATGGCCTTGGCTATGAAAGCTTGCAGGGCCGGCTTGCACCCCCTGTATTCCCAGCAGTCGATGCTGACTTTCGAAGGCGAGCAGTTCCAAGGTGCCGCCTCGTGATGAGCCGTCGTTTTTGTATGTCGACAGCTGTAACCTGTGGAGCAGAGGCGCAGATGCAATTTGTCAAAAGATTGTCAGCTTGCCCTTCCAGAAGGCCGCCCATGTTCTTGTGCCTCTTAATGTACACAGAGAATGATAGCGTGAACTTAGTATTCATGTGAGGGGGGGTGGGCCTCGTCATGGCTTCTGACAGCTGTCGGCTGCGCATGAATCCTGGAGCGTTGCAGGTGCAGCACCAGATTGTAAAGTGCGACTGTCAGCCCTCGGCGAATGATGGTGCTTGCCTCGTCTCCAGCTGTTCGGGAACTTTTTTTTTGTTGGTCAGATGCGTGTCAGAGGTTCAAGCAACCTTGACCGTGTAGGGCCCTCCGCTACGAGGTGTAGTGATCTTCATCACTGGGAATCTCTTGGTAGACGACAATGCGAATCCACTGAAGCTGCAGCCTCAGCCGCTGTTGTGCAGGACACTGCAGTGCACTGGGCTCCAGGTTTGCACAGGTCTTCCAGCTCATGAAGGGCCCTACCGGGCATCTTGGACTGGACATTCTCGAATACAAATGCTCGCCGGCTGCACGCGACGTCCCAAGCCTCAGGAACTACTATTGCCACAATGATATGTTCCGGCTGAACATCGGCTGAGGGGCCGCAAAAATACAAGGGCAAGAGAAGACTCCAAATTTGAGACGTTCAAACAACACATTCGATGTGCACAGCACACTGCACGAGCACTAGCGAGTCTGCAGAGTCGCACACGCATGCGACATAGCTCTCCTGCAATGCCAAGCGATGCGCAGAAGAGATGTCGGCAGACATAAGTGTTTGTACCGTTCGCGCAAAGTGCAGGCAAGTGAACGACAAAAGATTGCGGCATGAAATCACTGTGGTGAGCACGGTCGCGTGGCAAAGGCTAGACCAGTTGTTGAGAGCTTCACTTCAATTTCGTTCAGCGTCGCGTTACGACGCAGTGGCCCAAGGGATTGCGGGAACTCCGCCCCTTAGGTTTTCTGAGCCATAAGTAGTACACTACCCTAGCGGCCTACCTCTGGTGCCTGCTCCTGAGCAGCGAGCATCTTTCCTTGACCGCGTTTCGTCAGAGGCCGAGCACCGCTTAGGTTTTCCATCAGCGAGATGCAGAAAACGCTTGCAGTCCCTCCGGCAACTGCCTCGCCGGTTAAGGCTCTGGGCAGAGAGCAGTATCATGCAGTAGCTGTGTAGCGTACTGCAAGCGGCATTCGACAGATTCGGACAGGAGCCGCCGACGACGAACGTCAGGTGCAATCTCTCTTCTGTCATGGCCATGCAACGGCCTTCGTTGCCACGCCAGTTGAGGCTTGATGCCTGGAAAAAGTCGATTGAAGGCAACAAGGACCTGGACCCAGTGAAACTTGCATGCCTGCAACCAAAGCTGCGAGATCCTGTGTAAGGTTAAGCGCTTCAACAACTACCAGGACGTCTGGTCAGGGGATGGGTGACACATGTTTCTAGATTGCAACTGCGAGCAGGAACGGCGGTCGGAATCAGAGAAACTTCGGGATCAGCTGAAGTCCCAGGCGGGGGACCGACCTTCATCGTTGCAGACATGACGCTGTAATGACACTGTAATGTTGGCAGGACATTCCAGAGGAGCAAAAGGAGTGCATCAAACGCAACTATGCCGCTCAACAGGAGAATGCATTCGTAGATGTCCTTTCTTCGCACCTCAATTTGAACATACTCGAGTTCTCGACAGGATGCATATTGGAGGGACAGCCGCAAAGAAATCACTATTGGCGACTTCGAGCTGCTGAAGGCATAGAACTGTCCCATAGACTTCGTGACCTTGACCAAAGACCAAAGGTTAGACCTGCACTTGTGTCAAGTCTGGATCGAGGTCATTGGCACCGGTGCCTTCGGCATCGTCAGGCTTTGTCGCCACAAGGCCTGTCTGAGTCAGCCATTCTCGTTAGACTTCGCGAGTGTTTTGGGCATCCCGCGACAGTTTTCGGCTTTTTTTGTGCCTGTAGCCAGCTCGGCTCGAATTCTTGTGAGCCCCTTGCAAAGCACATCGACTTGCACAAGACCCCAAATGTGCAGCAAGTACTTGAAGCACCTCCCACCGTCCAGTGCCTGGCAATGGCGGAGGACGAGGGTTTTGTGGACATCTCGGAGCAGAAAGATGGGGGTTTGCTCAAGAAAATTTTAGTGGAGGGTCAAGGCGACGCGTCACCAACTCCAGGGTCGTCGGTGGAGGTGCATTATGTCGGCACTCTTCATTCAGATGGGAGCAAGTTCGACTCCTCACGGGACCGCGACAGCAAGTTCAAATTTGATGTGGGAGTGGGGCAAGTAATCAAAGGTTGGGATCAGGGCATCATCAGCATGAAGCGAGGCGAGAAGTGCATCTTGCGTTGCAGCGCTGACTATGCTTATGGGGAGCGTGGAAGTCCGCCCAAGATCCCCGGAGGTGCTACGCTGAATTTTGAGGTTGAGCTTTTTTCTTGGAAAGAGAAGGTGAAGCCGCCAGCAATGATGACAGCAGAGGAGCGTCGCGAACATGCATTGAAGATGAAAGACATGGGCACAGAAGCCTTCAAGCAGGGCGACTTCCCTACGGCAGTGAACCGATATGAAGACGGCGCAGAGTACATCACTTATGATCCTGATGCACAGGACGAACGAAGTCACAGCCATGGTGGCATTCCATGCGATGGAGATCATGGTGGCGACGATAGCGGAGGAGTCAAGGAGCCTCTTCAGCTGTCCGATGCAGATAAGCAGCTGGCCGTCGCACTGCTGAACAACAGTGCCATGGCTCGCTTGAAGATCGGCGAGCACGACGCGGCCAAATTCGACTGCACCAAGGTGCTGCAGTATGACGCCAAAAACATAAAGGCTATCTTTAGAAGGGCCCAGGCCGAGTTTGCCTTGCACAACTTCAAGGCCTGTGCCGAAGATGCAAAGCGCACTCTGGAGTTAGATTCAGGCAACAAGGAGGCAGAACAGCTCGTGAAGAAAGCCATCGATGCCGAGAAGAGAGAGAAGAAGCAAGAGAAGGCCATGTATTCCAAGATGTTTGGATGAACAGAGACACGTGCAGCACATAGAATGTAGACTGGCGGACTCCAGGCTAAAAAGTTCACGCATCTGTAAGGAATGTGCAGCTGTTGCAGCTCCAAATGGTCGGACGTATGCGTTGGATCCGAGGGCACCGGAGAGATCCGGGCCATGAAGCAGATGAACAAGAAAGAGATGGTCTTTAAGAATCAGGCGCTTTATGCTTGGCCCCTCCAACCTGCTGCATCATCCTTCTCTTGCCCAGGTCCACCACGTGCGTGCTGAAAAGGAGGCACTCAGCTCGGCCAAGGACGGTTGGATAACTCGGGAGTGGGAGAGATGTGATGTCACAAGTTCATTTAGCCAAGTGACTTCTTCGAGGACGATTGGGTTATTGGGCTACACTACACATTTCAAGACGATCAGTACCTGTACATGGTGATGGAGTGCGCCCACCCGACGCCTCATGCTGAAGTGGAAGTTGCTTGAGCAATTTTGGAGTGCTGACGTACAGCAACCCAGAACAAGCTAATTGGTTACCGGTTTCTCTGCGTGTACTAGGACAGAGAAGCTTTAGCGACCAGTCACCTACCAACGGCTCCTCTTGGAATCGTGTGTAGGTATTTAAACATGTTGAGCACATCCTCTCACCACAAAAGACATTGATCACCACATGCCATGGTGGCCGGGCAACGCCGTCAGCCACATCAGCAACGAGCCGAGGAAACCGCCTAAAAAAGCTCGAGCAACAGATAGCACTCCCGAGCTGCTGACCCCACCTAGCGTGAAACGACTACCACCGGCTGACCAAATACAATGGCGTGTGTCTAAACTGGCCAAGCTGCAGCATGCCTCGATACCAAAGAGAGCTGTGAAAAGTTCATCCGCAGAGTCGCTCAACTCAGACCCAGCGGCGACAAGCTCCCTCCACAGCAGCCTTTGCACCCGTCAACCCACGTACCTCGACCCGGTGGCGACAAGCTGCTCCGCGGCTGCTGGCACCCGTCCACTTCCAGGCCTTTCCGCAGGACATCAAAGAAGAGCTGCGTACGGTCGAATCCCGATGTCAAATATGGCCAAAGTTGCAGAGAGTCTCGCAGTCTGATTGAGAAGCACACTGATGAGGTCACATTTTGTTGATATCTTTCGATCGTGCACATCACTTCGCTGGCGAACCTGGCCTTACCTCTGTGCCGCTTGCTTAAGGACAAACAGCCCAAGGCCAAGGCCATCCAAGGCCGCTAGTAAGGCGACACTGGCCAAGTCCAAGCCCGCTAGCAATCGAAGGCTGCGCGCCGGCTGCTAAGGGGAAGCAGCAGCAATGCGTCTTCTTCCCGACATGGAATAGGGAGTGAACGATTTCATGTCCTCCATGACTTTTGCAAATCTCCCACATGTGTCGTGAATGGCCAGAAAGCCCTTGCTCAACAAAGCTGCTCAATACCAGACACAATTACGCGCTGTTTCAGAAATAGCTTTTCTGTGCAAGTGCAGGGCGATGGCTGCAGCCCCTTGCATGTTGGAATGTGGACCTCACTCCGCAGATACCTGCCCGGTGGAGACCTCATGACCTATCTCATGCGCAAGGACTTTCATGCAAGGTGTTTCGATGAGTTGATTGGGCGATCTACTTCGCAGTTGCTCCTGCTCAGTCTTGCGTTTGCTATTCGAGGACACCTTCTCGGAGGAGGAGACGCGTTTCTACATTGCCGAACTTGTGGAGGAAACTTGGCCTGCATGCTTGTATGGCAATGCTGAATCGGCAATGGTCTTCATGTTTCCCTGCATAGGCTATTGACTACATTCACACCAACTTGCATTACATTCACCGCGACATTAAGCCGGACAACATCGTCTTCGACATTGATGGCCTGAGACCTCAGTCTAGGAAATCATGTGCCCATGCCGCTCACCCATGAGGTTGTTGTTTGTCCGAGTAGGTCAGTGTACTGCCGTGATGGTCGATCTTGTTGGCATGCTGGGTCGATGAGGTAGCAGTGGCAAGTTCATGCACTTGCAACCGCGCAAGCCAACCCCCCACCCCAACCAGACCTGTCAACGCTTCTAGATGCTACTCTCCGCCGAAACAGAAACCACCGAAGGAACTGTCACATGACCACCTCACACACACACCTTACAAGGCTTGATGGATCTTGATGGCTTCATTGTGCAGTTCCTTTGGTAGAGTGAGGATTCAGACCAATCGGGCCCGACACCGTCAATGCCGATCGTCTCTACACCCACAGACTTCCGAGCAGCCAGTTTCCGGAGCGAGGGTCTGAGCTCAAGCACACTCTGCAGGCTCTACTTACTCTACTTGCCACACTTCTTGATTCTTTCTTGCTAAGTTGTAAGTCCATACAGGTCTGTGGAAGCACGTTCATGACACTCGCCTCGCATGTGTTGGTTCGCTGCTGCCAGAGATGGAAGGTCACATTCACCTCCTCGCCGGATTCTCAGCCGATGGTGACCGAATACAACTGGCAAATTGGGCTCACTGGTCTTCCGATAGTTTCAGACAGCCTTGTACCACATCGAAGCGCACGTATAGCAAGGGTTAATAGTCGCAGCTGCTTTTTTGCTTCGGTAAGGACTTTGGCTTGTGCAAGTACCAGCCCCCGGAGCCTGCCCAGGGTGAAGGACGGAAGATGTAGGAGCCGCTCGCATCGCGCCCTTGATTCCTGCGCTCGTGAGGTGTTCCTACTGGCAGCAGTGCAGACAGTCAAAGCAGCAGCACGGCCACCATTGGCCGAGATGTGGAAGTGGCACTGAAACAGCTACCGCGTGATGTCAGGCCCTTCATACAGGCGTGCAAGGCATCCTCCTCGAGAAAAAATGCAATCGGTAGCCAGAGCCTTGGCTTTAGCATCCATGCATCATGTCGTGTTGGCGAAGTCGTCGCTAGGTGGGAACGCCCCTCTGACGTGGTTGCTCTTCTGGGAGCGTCCTTGAAAGTCAAGCGCAGCAGCTTGCAATCCCTTCTTTGCGGATGCCAGGCCCGACTACATGGGACCAGAGGCAGTGGAGGCGATTTCTCAGCAGAGACTTTTTGCCATGTCCGAGAGGTCTACAAGAAGGCACCATATGGAAAGGAGTGTGACATGTGGTCGCTGGGGATCATCATGTTCGAGGTCGGAGTGTTGAGGAGAAGTACTGTCAGCGTAGGGGTCCTGACCAGATGCTCTTTGGCGGTCCGCCTTTCAGCGATGAGCGGCACGATCCATCAGCCAGGGGCTTTCTTGAGCCCGAGGCTTCTTGCATTGGAGCTCAACTTCACAAGGTGACTTCTGCAAGAGTGATGCACTGGCGGAGATGGTTCCATATACCACCAGATCCACACGTCAGCTCAGAGGCTGCGTCAGAGGAATGACGGACCCAGAGTTACTACGAGAGTGTGAGAAGAACCTTTTGCCAAGAGGCTCGCGATCTCCTCAAAGGCCTCATCTGCGATCCGGCCGAGCCTTGAAAGCAGCTTAAAACCTCGCGTTTGCGCTTAGGCGGTCGTGTGATTGAGTCTGACCGAGGACCGCTTGTCAGCGGATCAGATACGAGTGCATCCCTTCTTTCGAGCTGGATCCCAAAGCTCCGGTCAACTCCAATCCTTCTGACAGCAATAAGAAGTGCCTCTGCAGGGTCTGGACTTCAAACGGCTTCGCAGCATGGCCCCGCCCATCAAGCCGATTGCCCCTCGACCACGTCGAAGCTGTGGTATCATGACGTGAACAAATGCTTCCGCAGGTCAAAGGTCCGCTTGACACCTCCAACTTCGATGACTTCCCGGGTGCTGATGACAAGTTCATGATTCCGGCCGAAAGACACAAGGCATAGTGCATGCCAGCACGGTAGACTCTCACCGTGATTGACGGGGTGAAGTCTTCAATGCTTGCTTTCACCATCCAGGTGACTGGCGACAAAACGTTGCTGGCGGCGTGAGGGGCTGAGTAATTGATTCTGCACCGAAGTTTATGCAGGAAGTTTTGTCGGCATGTTGCCCGAAGGAAGGAGCGGTTTGTATGCGAGAGTGAGCAGGAAGGTTTGTCTGTATGCTTGCGTCATGCTTGCAACTACTTCCGAGGTTCCACGACTATGGCTACCGGCGCGACTTGGAGGCCTGTGTCGCGTGCAGCTAAGGTCCTAAGAGTCAGGCATGGGTGGTTCGAAGGCGAAGAAGCCTTCAATCACGGCGGCACTCAGTTCAGCCAGCGTCGTGGTCATGCAGGAGGCAAGCTGTTGTCTTGGTGCGGTTTGGGGTCTTCGTGCTGGTAAGTGGGTACTGGGTTGTCGCCAGGCATCAGCACCCAGTGGATTGGTTCAGAGCCATGCGCCCCCAATGCGGCCTGCACAAGCTCAGCAAGGACTTGCAATGATCTGTGCAGCTGGATGCGAGTTTGAGCGACGCCGTTGGGAAAGGCAGTCACCAAAGCTTGCCGACAGGACCTCCCCAGCACAGCTTTGCCGCCAGCTCAAGCACTCGAGCAGCGGCAAGCATAAAGGACGACGGCCAGGCTCTGCGCTTGCTTGTTCAGGTGGCGAATCGGGGCAAGCAGCCAGCCAAGAGTTCAATGAGCCCAGCGATACCAGGCAGTGTGCACAGGTGTGCACAAGGCTGCAGAGCAAAGCCGAAGTTATAGAGACGGAAGGTGGAGGGTGGCAGGTCAGCCACGCGCATCGATTGCAGCAGTCTTCCGCAACCGGTTGTTTGCCTCAGCTCAAGCTCACACAACTGCCGCCATGCCAAGGGCGAGACAGAAGCGGCATAGGGCTGCGAAGGTTGCAAGCGTGTGCGCCTTCTGCGCCATCCTGGCCTCGCTGACAGCACCCGTGACCGCCTTTCAGGCATGGAGGGCAAAGGCAAGATCCCTTCAAGGACACTGTGAACGATGCGACCGCTCCCGTGTCATCAGGCTTGCTAGCCAGGAAGGATCCCCAGAAGATGATGCAGACACGGCAGATACTGAAATAGCAGAAGATTCAGAGGATTGGCAAGAATTCCGTGCCAGGCTGGTGCAGCAAGAGCAGGGAGCTGGAGCAAATGCAGACGGAATCTCGCAGAAGAAGGCCGAGCAGTGGGCCTACGAGATGCCCGTTATAGAGCAGGGATCCATCCTATTGTCTGCACCGAATGATCATTTTGCCATCAACCAGCAATACTTCCACAAGAATGTCATTTTTCTTGTGACGCACACGGAGGACTTCACAAAGGGGGTCATTCTGAACAGACCCACGGCTTTCAGCACCACTGACGTGGAAACCCAGTTTAAAAACCTTGTGAATTTCTCTCACGAGGGCGCAGACGACTGGAACGTGTGGTGTGGTGGGGACTGCCAAGGCATCAATGAACGCGAGGATATCCCTCCCGAGTATTCCGTTCTGCATGGATTGAAGTCACTGGCGGATCGCAGTGAAAAGATCACTCAGGGAGTGTACTCGATAGGCCTTGAAGACGCCAAGAAGCTTGTAGCCGCAGGAGAGGCAGACAAGGACGACTTCTTGCTGCTTGTTGGCTACTGTGGTTGGAGTCCTGGGCAATTACAGGGTGAACTAGACCGTTCCAATACATGGACAATGGCCTCTATAGATCCGCGAACGCTTCTAGGTGAACTGAGAACGGCCCAGTCCAGCTTGCGCAAACGTATCGAACAGGCATCGAGTGGTGACGTCTTCACTGCAGACGACGTCGGGGATGGCATTGAGATGTGGGAAAGACTGTACACAGCCTTGGGGCCAAAGTATGAACAAAGCCTCGCAGACTTCAACTCGACAGGTGACAATGAACATACTGATGAGATGTTGCGACGCTGGATCAACAGGTGCCTTATCCCGACACAGTACAGCCCTGAGCGGCTTCCAGAATCTGAGGTCGTTAAAGGCTTGCAGAATGCGCTAAAGTCTGCCAAGGCGGGCACTCTCAGCCATGGAACGGTGTTGCGTGGCTCAGCCACTGCTTGGCTGCTTGGCTCGAGCCTGTCCCACCAAGAAAGCTACCATGTTCGATAGGCCTGTACCCAGTCGACCTCGACTAGAGATCAGGGAGCTGTATGGCGCATCCTAGAAAATCACGAAGCTGAGCGAGCGTGTCCTCAAAGTCTTGTCCGCTGAGGCTACTTGGCAAACCTGCAGAAGACACTGCCTTCGACCTGAGACGCTTCTTGCCGGCCCAGTACTTCCACAAGTCCGTGGTGGTTTTGATCAAGCCCGAGGAGAGCGAAAGGAGCGAGAGGACGGGTGTGGCCATGGTCGCACTCCTCAACGGCCCGCCCTTGGGCCGTGAGAAGAGCGGCCCTGTCTACTGGGGAGGCCCACAGGGTCCGGACATCAAACTGCAAGGCAGCGACGAACAGTTCCGCGGCTTCACGATCCTCTTCCCCGGCATGCTGGAACGCCTCTTGGAGCTAGGGGCCTTCGAGGTCACAGACGTTGACGTCCGGGAGGTTGTCAAAGTTCCTGTGGACGAGCGCTGGCAGTTCGCAGGCGGAAGAATCGACAGCCTTGCGGACGCCAGGTCTGCAAATCTGGGTGATGTGCAAAGAGAGAAGTGGTTCAAGCGATTCATCTTCAATGAGTGATCAATACTTCGGTATCTTTGGATGTGTAGCTGATACTTCAGAGTGCGTGTCGACCTCAGGGCATGTTTCAGTGTAGTTGCCCCGCATAGAGTCGCCAAAGTCTGTGCAAAACGGCTTTCGGAAGCCTGTACAAAATCGGGAAGCGAGCGCAGTTTCAATGTGGCAGCCTTTGCCAAAGCTGAGTCCAGGGCTGCTAGGACCACCACGCCGGATGTCGCTGGATTGGAAAAGGCAACAATGCAAGGCATCGGAAGGTGTCCTCCCTAGTCTCTTGAGATTTCTGACGGCATGGTGAAGTGGAGACCGCTTGGCCTTGCGTAGCAGGTGGCCCATCAGTCGCTCGTGCTCCGTTGCTTGTGTCTTACAATTAAGACAAGTGGCAAAGACAAATGGCAAGACTTGAAGTGATCTGCTCATGCCCTTTTTTAGGCCTACGCAGTGGTCTTCAAGTCCCTATGCACCAGTCTATGCCGGCTACACAGGCAAGTGGCATGCAATCCTCTCGAGCGAGCATGAGAACAGTCGTGAGAATGTCTCTTCGTCTGGTTGGCGCAGGCCCTGCGAATCCGCAGCTACAGGCTGGCACTGTGTGCAGCGAACGGAGCGAAAGGCTTTGTTTTGAAGCAACACTCGTGCGAGCGCGATGAGACTTTCGACATGCACTCGACCGTGTAGCTAGCGAAAACTGTGCTGACTTCCCTAGCTCCTGAAGCCGATCCGGTAAGCAAACTAACGAAGCTGCCTGGAGAATCTCGAGGAAACCAGAATCATCGTAGTTGCGTTCTGGAGTTGTCCTCCTCCGAACCGCTGGCTGACGTGCTTCCTGCGCGGGAAGGCTTACTGCCCTGCTTCGGCCAGTGGACCAAGGCCCACTCAAAGCAAAAGGTTTTCCAAGCCATGCATTGGCGGCTTGGGCCATTTGGGCCATTGGCGCTTGAAGGCCGCCTCTTCAAGCGATGCCGGTTGGCTTCGTTCCGGGGGCTTCGTGTGTGGCCCTTGCGTGGCAGACTGGACACAACGCGGCATGAGTTGCACTGCTAGGCCAGGGAACTGTCCTCACGTCACAGGTGCTTGGCTCAGAGTGCTGTCAAACTGCGGGGCAGTTTAGATCGATTTGTAAACTTAAGGTTTCTTTCAGCAGGTGGATGATTGGTGCAGAGACGATCCGTGTAACACGGCACTCGTGTCTAGGTCCCTAGGTCTAGATTGCAACTGCAAGGGATGCTTAATGTGTTACAGAGTGCTAGACATCATGCAGCAGTCATCTCACGGCTGCCGGCTTGACTGGGGAATTTATAGCGTTGCTGTCGTGTCCAGCTGTGAGGTAACAAGAGCATTCGTACATGCAGCGTCGCACATGTGTTGCCAGGGCACAGTGTGTTGTTGTCGCTGCTGCTGTCGAAGCTTCGCGATTGGATGTATTGTACCTCGACAACGGCCTGGAATTTTCGAAAAATTGAAATGTGTTTAGTTTTGTTGGAAAGAGTCGGTCGTGTAGAGCCTGCACAGGGTTTAGATCCATTCCCCCGTTCGCGGAGACTTGCGGTTCCTGTCTTTGCAGCGAGGGTCCCATGATGCGACACGTGCAGCAGGCTACCTCACTATCACTAGGTCACTAGGGCTCGCCGACTTGCTCTGTACGTTCGGCATGATTTTTCTTCAAGACTGACCTTTGCCGTACTTCGCTTCCCTTTGGGCGCTGTCGTCTGCTTGAGGAGTGCTTTCAATTTCGGCATTCCTGCTTGTATCACCACCCGGAAGCCGAATGCCTTGACTCTGCCGAGCTATGTGAGCCGAAGCAGTGTTGGAGGAGGGTTGCCTGAAGGAGCTCGCACAAGACAGAAGACAGAGGCCAGCCCGGCATCGAGGAGATGTTGCACAAATGTTGGATCAAGTCTAAACTAAGAACTATGTCAATGTCTAAACAAATATTGGCTAGCACCGAGTTTTGATTTGAGATTCCCAGAACCAGTCCGTTGCTGGTCCAAGTAACCATGGATCATTTAAAGGGCCGTGGTAAATGTGTATGGCCGTGCAAGACCCAGTCGTTCAGACGAAGCCTTGCGCGGCCAAGCGCTGCCGTGAGTGAAGCCGAAGGTCACCTCACCACGCGCATGGCGGCAGCGCGATAGTGGCATACTGTTTCTCCTTCATAGCTGCCATGAGTACGGCCGTATGCATCATGAAGTGGCACCGATTGACCTTCGCGAGCAGCTCCGGGGCCCGATGCCTGTAACAAATTCATAGACGTGATTTATTGGTCGTCGAGCTCTGGGGTAGGGAATTAGCAAGTCCGTTTAAGATGTTCAGGATCGTGAACTCATGTCGATGCCTTCATGCCGGGTTCAAAAATGCTGCTTAATAAATACGATAGCTTCGGGGTCGAGGGTTTGGGTCAGAGTTTCGAGTCGAACATCTGGTTCATGTGCAGCGCTGATGTTAAGCAAGCCCGCACGCCACGTTGTTCCGCTCCGTTGCTTGGCCCGTCGCAGCGTTTCCCGGTAACGAGCCTGCATTCGCTGGCAGATGTGCAGCTCGAAACATGCGAGATAGTAGATGTAGTTCAGGACATGTGCATGCATTTCATCCGTTGATGCTTCTCATTTATTGGTCATCGTCGTTTTCAGTCTCAGGTGCCGCTGGCAGCACCTCTGGGACAGCCCGTGCCACAGGCCCGGGTAGTTTGGAGACGCAGGGAAGGTGCAGGATGTGTCATCTGGTGTGCGCATTCGAGTTGAAGCCGCAGGTCAGCGCAGTAAACCACGTCGACGTTGCTCCCTTTTGCCTGCCTCGGTGGGGCACGTGGAAAGTGGCGGTAGCCTTCTCATGCTGAAAACTCAGCGGTGCATGTTGCATGAGACCTGCAGGGCTGGACATCCGAGTGCTCCGTGACAGCCACAAGCTCACAAAGACAGTTTCACTTCATAGCCCAACCACAGAGGCTTGGTTGCGGAGAATTGCTAGCAAAAGTTGAAAGGGTCGGTTGCGTGCGTGTAGCTGCAACTTCGCAAAGCTGTTTCTTTTGGGCCATAGAGCACCGGGCCACGTTGCAGTGGTTGCAGCGCGGAGAGGTTCAAGGGAGCGGAGCCGTGAGAGCCCACCCGCCAATACCTCAGAGACTCTGCCCACATGGTTTCATGCTCGGGATTGTTACGAATCAGGCAGCCATGCTTTCGACGCTGCGGCGCATTCCTGTCGGGTGCTAATGTCTGAGCATGGCCACATCACCACCATCAAGCACCTGCACATGCTGCGGAGTGTTTCAGAAGCCTGTTTCTGTGCCAGACGCGACCAGTACTGGCAGCAACTGCCAGAAGTTTTGCGGCCGCCAAGGCCGCATTTTCAGGAGATGTCTGTTGTTGGAAGGATTTTTTAATCTGGAGCATGGAGGATATTCGCCATGGGAGCGAAGCACGGGCTTTGATGCTCGAAGGCCTTGAGAACCGAGAAAATCAGAGTTATCAGGGCATATTCGAGCATGAAAGGTTGCAACCGCTTGGCCGATGCCGTCGCCGTGACCATGGGACCAAAAGTGCGGGCCCCACATGTCCCGCTCTTGCCGTAGTCGACCTCTCTTTTCCTGCACCAGTTCGTGAGGGCAGAAACGTGGTGATCGAGCAATCTTTTGGTGCGCCGAAGGCGGCAATTTATGTGACACAGCACCACCCTGTGCGTTTTGTGTGCTGGTTTTCGCATGGCTTGTCATAGCAGAATGCCCAAACAAAGAGCCAGGTCACGAAGGACGGTGTTACAGTAGCCAAGTCGATTGACTTGAAGCCGAAGCCTCGGAAGCCTCGGAAGCCTCGGTCTACGAGTTGGCGGCTTTGACCCTCTTGGAGCTCTCAGGTCCAGTCCAATGATCAATGTGGGCGCACAGCTTGTGAAGACCGTCCGCAGCCCAAGCTCGAGCGTGCCTCCCCGCTTTCTCGTGAACAATCCAGACGCGAAGTCTGTTGACATGGTGTTCTTCAGGTCGAGTCGTGCATGTGCGAAGAGTTTGGTTGACCAAATCGGTGCGATAGGTTCTTCATATCATGACTAGCTGGCTACTAGCTTAAGAATATCCCAGGTATGTAATCGCCTCAGTAAGCTTTGGTTCACCTTCTTTGAGTTGCTTGTAACTCATTTTGTCAAAGGACTTCTGGCCGCCAGCGAGTCCTGTGCAACTCTATCATTATCTAGCAATCTTCAGTGCTATGAAGGCCCACATGGGACGTGGTGCAGGGTGAAGAAGACTGCATGTCATGGTTGTGACTACACTCGGTACTTCTTTCCAGGAACAACCCTTCAGCTTGAAACACTGTGGGTGCTGTGGCACCCCATATCCGAAAGGGTGGCTGCACCACACATGGTACGTGGTCAGGGTGTGGAATGAAGCACGTACCACAAAGTGTCACAACCTGCGCACCTTACCTTCCTTCGACTGTGCGTCTCAATCTTCTTGACACTAGGTAAGCACATAAATGTACACTGCTGTGGTACTTGTTCAACCTGCACTGCGGTTAGAATGCAAACAGGCATATCCATCATTTTCGGGCGTGTCTTCATAGCCTACTATGAGGCTGCGCTTCTCAACCTCTGCCCAAACCGATTTTCTGGGCGCAGACACCACAAGCCCTCAATCACAAGATTGAAGCCAGATTGAATCAGATCCAAGATTGTGCAGAGGTGGGCTGCATCGCGGATCTTCGATTCGAATCTGAGGGTTTACTCACCCCCGGGTCCAACTTGAATCTTTGAATTTGGTCTCGCCTGAGCAATCATTGGAAATCAAGTAGGTCTAGACCTGTGAAGCAGAAGAACGCAGTAGCTTGTTCCTCCCTGAACGACGCGACTGAGAACACAACTGTTCACGCAGTTCAAACGCAGGGGAGCTTTCAATCGTGTGAGCTATTCTGAAACGCTTTCGATCGCTGCAGCCATAGTTCGCTTTTGGCCTTTACAGATCTACACCTGATCCTTACAGGGATAGATGTGTATGGCCATGTTTATAATGGTTAGCGTCATTTTGAAGAGAGGGCCTTTGTCCTCGAGGCGAAATTTCATAGCTTCGTTTGGTTTCACTGAGACTAAGATGGCTTGTCTGGGAGCTTCCAGACCCTGATGATAGAACCCGGAGAGCTTTTTTCGTCAGCACTCACGGCGTGTCAGCATCGGAAGTTCCCTCCCCCCTTCGACCCCATTCTCACGGTTTTCTCCCCCCGCCTCCCCCGTCGAGGAAGTGACCCTGCTCGCCCCTGCCCCACCGTGTTGGAGCGACACTGCTCTTCTCTGCCATCCGTTTTGAGAGGCATTAGAACACGTTGAAGGTTGAAGGAGGGGAAGGGGCGTGCCAAGCCTGACTCTGCTCCAAAGACATTGCGTCAGCAAAGTGCTTCTGCATGTTAATTAGCAGTAAACAGCTTCTTAATCTCTCGGCAAGAGGTGAGATGCAGTCTGTTGTGGTATCGGATGCAGCTTCGGATGTTTTTGGAGCCCTGCTGATCTCGAACGTGCAACGACAATCAAACATTGCTCAGCACCTCGAAGGCAAGAAAAGACACACAATGTGCAAGTCTCAACCCCCACACCAGGTGACATAAGTCCTGGCGATTATGACACCAAGCTTGTGGTCTAGCTGCAAGGAATCTGGGAGATAGTCTTAGTGCGGATGTTTTGGTATCTCCTGCTTTGATCACTTTGTGTTTTGGATGTCACGTTGTGAAAGTGCCGCCAGAGTGAACGAGACGAACGAACGAGATGCATCTATGTTGCGCAAGCTCTGGGTTTCTAGGTAGTTTAGATCCTTGCAGACGCCTTTGCAAATCGATGTTTCATCACATTTCGCAAAGGTCGCGGTATTGTGGCCGCGCGAAGACCCAACACTGAAACAACAGCAAGGACTGCGAAACCATCGGCGGAGCTCAGTAATACACAAAGTGCAGACATCTGAGCTAGATGCTAGTGTGTTGGGATATTTTTGTACTTTTGTAACTGGTTTCTTGCACCGCCGACAGTTTCACGAACTGCCACAGACACTTCACTACAGGTAGCTGCATTCTGAAGAAATAGGTATGTAATGGTAGGTAGTCAGGTAGGTACGTAGATCGGTGGGTGGGTGGGTGAGTGGGTATGTAAGGTATGTATGTAGGTAGGATTGTGTTTCCATGCACACAGACATACGAAAAGACATGTATAAGTATGTGCTAGAGCGCGATCATGAGCATGTACAGACTAATGGGAGCATGGAATGTTGCCCGTGTAAATATGTGAATGTTGCAGGTGTGCATGAATGTTGACTCGACTTGACAAAGCTGATTGGTGTTAGGTTGCCAGCAAGACGAACGACGTAGCTGGCGATGGCACGACCACTGCAACCGTTCTGGCACGTCGAGCACTTAAATTCAGAATTGAAAAATCTGTTGCAGCTTGCCAAAGCTGACGTTAGAAGAGCGAAGTGGAGTGGCGCCAAGGCGCCATCTTCAGGGAAGGTTGCAAGGCGACACTGGCAAAGACGGGGGCATTGGCTGCAACGTGCGAGCTTGGCTGAGGCGGTAGCAGCTGGAATGAATCCGTGGGCCGCCCGGGGGGCATCAGCACCGGAGAGTTCCCTCGAAGCCTGAGTGAACAGGATGGACATCAAACGTGGCATGGACCATGCAGCGAAAATTGTCTTAGAGGAACCACTTGCAGAGTCGCAAGCCGGCACCGTGATCAGTGTAGTGAGTTTAAGCGTTTTTGAACTTGTAAAGGACCTCTCAAGCCAAGCGACCATGATCGAGACTCCTGACAAAATCAAGAGTGCGAGATGCCTGGCTTCTGGCTGCAGACAAGTGTGGGAGCTGGGCCGTTCGATCTTTGGAAGCAGCTTCGAGGTCGCGACCATTGCAGCCAATGGCGACGAGCACATCGGCAAGATGATTACAGAAGCTTTTGAGAAGGCAGCCTTAGAGTTAGAGGATATCGAGAAGGTGTGCAGCTGCTTTCCTGCTGGCAGGTTGGCAAGGATGGGACCATCACCGTGCCCTGCTCCAAGCTGGATCTGTAAGAACTTCCATGAAGCACACAGTTGTCCTTCCTGCTTATCCTGGCATGGATACGTAGGTCTGACGGCAAAACCATGGATCACGAGCTCGAGGCCCATGTCTTGCGTCACAGAATCTCAGAGTCATTAGACTCATGACATAGAGGTTTCTCGTCCTGGTGACAGGTGGTGGAAGGCATGCAGCTGGACCGCGGGTGCTCTTTATGAAGTCTTTCGTCAGACTATCTGGTTGCTGCAGCTGCAGTTTTCTTGAAGGTACATCTCCCCGTACTTCATCACAAATGTGAAGGTCGTGACGCTACATAGACACCAGTGAAGCGATCATGGCAACGGGCTTGTAATTCAGGCGCAAAAGGTGGAGTTGGAGGCATGGGTGTACTGGGCATTTGCGTGTGCAAGCTTCCCTGATGCTTGCCAGAATCCTCTGGTCCTCATCTTCGACAAAAAGATTTCGTCGGTCCAGGCTTCCTTGACGAGTGAACATGCGACATCCCCTGCGTTCCAAGCCGCTACAAGCCGTTACAAGAGTATCAAGATCCAGCATAAACCGGCTTCTGCAGTTTCATTCGTCGGCAGGCCATCCTGCCTCTTCTGGAGCAGGCCCGTGCTGACTTCCGCGCGGCTCTGTCTGTACTAGTGCCTTTCTTGGCTACTATAGGCCTGTAGACAAGGGCATTTTTGACATCAGGCCAGAGCCTCTCCCTTCCATCCGTGGTGTTAGCTTTACAAAGAATACTATTTGATTTAGTTCTTTGCAAACGTTCCAGATTCCAGCCTAAGCCTCTTACGCATCCTTCGCAAAGCAAAACCAAAAGCGTTTGTACACATGTCCACAGTGGTCGAAGCTAGGTATCAAGTTTGCAACGATTTCCCTGAATGCATGGCAGGTTGAATAGCCGGTGCTGTCGATGGCAGGTAGCGAAAGTACAGAAGCCGCTTCTGATCATCGCAGAGGATGTGGATGGTGAGGCTGGGCTTTCAGCTGCAGGAAATCCCGAAGCCCTTGCCCTGTCTTGAGGCCCTGTCGATGCTTATCGTGAACAAGTTGCGGGGTGGCCTCAAGGTACGCTAGATCTGCAGTGTCTGGCTTGGGGCCTTAGGGCGACTCATGCGACGAGGTGGCAGCAGTGAAAGCACCTGGCTTTGGTGACAACCGCAAAGCGATCCTCCAGGAGTTCAATTCTTGGGACATTGCCGTAGTCATAGTTTCTGAAACGTCGCTGAAAGGATCTTTGCGTGCTAACGGGTGCCGAGCTCATCACAGAGGAGTGTCGATCTGCTTTCCGGTGTTGCGTCAGCGCCATGGTCTCGCGAAGGAGCTCGGTGGAAAGCTAGAGGCTTGCACGTCGCAAGGCCCAAATGAATGGGAAGCAACATGACAGTTTGTCAGGAAGCTCAGCTCTCTCAGCTGGGCACTGCAAAGACCATCACCATTGACAAGGCTTCTTTCTCTAGGAGGAAAGGTTGAGGCGACATAGTGCCAGAAGCAGGACAGCACCGTCCTGCTGGATGGTGCAGGGGAGAAAGCGAAGATCGAGGCCAAAAGCTGAACCATAAAGCGTTTACAGAGCTGTGGTTTCGCTTCGGTTATCTCGTTTGGCAGGAGAGGTGCGAAGCTATCCGTGACAGCATCGACGCATCCGTGTCCGAGTACGAAAAGGACAAGATTTGCTCGAACTTATCGACAGTTAAACAGATGTTAAACAGCTTGCACAAGACTTCCGATTGTTTGCACCCCTGAGAAGCTTGAATCAGGACAAGATGAAGGAGCGCTTGGCGAAACTGGGTGGAGGTGTCGCAGTCATCAAGGCCAGAAGTTGTATCTGTCAGAGGTATCATGTCTTCGAAATCATGCGAACCCAAGGTTGGTGGTTCCAGCGAGGTCGAGGTGAACGAAACCAAGGCCGCCCACGGTCCAGCTTTCATCTGTGCATTGAGCCTGTGACGTCTGCGACGAGATGTGCAGGACCGCCTCAACGATGCCCTGAATGCCACGAAGGCTGCCCTCGAGGGCGGCATTGTGCCTGGTGGAGGCAGCTTGGTGTCGTCTGAGGCCTCATCTAAAAGTGGCAATCACAAACCTGTTCGTACCCACAGCCGAAGGGCAATGGAGGCGGCTTGAAGCACGGCCTCCAAGAATCCTGTCAGGCACTGCCCTTCTCTACGCCACCATGAAGCTGGAGGTCCAGAGTCGAGAATCGAAGGTTAATCGTTGGGCTCTGGAAGATGTTGACAGGGTGTCAAGCTGGACAGCCTAGACCAGCAAGTGGGAGTGGACGCCATCAAGGCTCGGGGGTGGCGCAGTGCCTGAACACGTCCCCATGCACGGTGAAGCAGGCGGCCCTGAAGCAGCCATGCATTCAGATCGCTCAGAAACTCAGCAGCCAGAAGCTGGCGTCAGTGCCAATATGTGGCAATGCTTCGTACGCTGTCAGGTGGTCGGGAGCGGGCCGGAGCGGGCGCGGTTTTTTTTGGCGTAAGAAGAGAGCATGTCTTCGAAGTGCGACTGTGAAGTCTGAGGAATGCTGGTGAGGAGGGTGCAGTAGTTGTGCAGACGCTCTCCAAGGATCGACCGAGAGTGACAATGGCTGATCGCCACTAAGCCTACGTGTTCAGGAGAAGAACTTGTCCAAGGGCTTCAACGCTCAGACTGGACAGTTTGTTGACATGATCGAGGCCACATCTGGCAGAGTTTGGCTCATTTATTCTCCATGCATCCTAGCAAGAACTCTCAGGCTGGCATCATTGATCCCACCAAAGTCGTCCGCACAGCTCTCGCTGACGCAGTGTCAGTCGCGTCGTTGATGACGACAACGGAGGCGTGCGGCAGTATCAGCGCAAGAGTAACAAGAGGCTCTTGGATGACGGGATGCTCAGCACGTAGAATGCAAGGCCATCATTGCGGAAGAGGTGGAAGAAAAGGTCGCCGGGGAGCGCCCGCT
Source organism: Symbiodinium necroappetens (assembly GCA_905231915.1). Classification (NCBI taxonomy): domain Eukaryota; class Dinophyceae; order Suessiales; family Symbiodiniaceae; genus Symbiodinium; species Symbiodinium necroappetens. The sequence continues at coordinate 45,322 of CAJNJA010089918.1, forward strand.
CTCTCCATACCAGCAGGCACTTGGTACCCTAGGTAGGCCAATGGCAAGCCTTTCTCGCAGTGCAGGCCGGGATGAGACAAGATGGCATCGGTGGATTCTGAACTCATACCTGACCGTGTGTAGAGCAAAGCTGCAGAGTAGTTCCACGAGGAGTTAGAAGACATGATCTTGAACTACTCTGCTATCGCTGCGACGCGAGATTTCTCTTATTGCTTTTGTGGCATTTTGGCGAACCTAGCCAGCCAGCCAAGAGGCCTGAAAAATTAATCTGCAAATGGCAGATCCAGGGCTTTTAGGCAGGTGACAGAGCGGGTGGCGGGAGGCAGCCTCGTACCTCTGCAAGGAGCCTGGCAGCACATGCAGTCTTCAAGTCTTTCCGAAGTAAGTGCTGCAGTAGTTTCCAAAAGGCATGAGCAGTTGATGCGTCTGCCCTCGCCCGCAACAAGCTGCAGCGGCAGCGACGACAGCTTGGCAAGAGAGACATCGGGTTCTTGGTGCGACGATTAGTCAGGTTACCGGCATCGAGCGTCGCTGCAAGAACCGGAGGCTCCAAACGCCAAGCATGCTTTTATCGGTCGGGTTGATGGAAGCAAGGAAGCACACGGCTAACTTTGATCTGGATCGAACTCGATTGCCGTCGCCGGGCTTGCCATTAGAAGCAGTCTAGCGCATTCGCGAATTTTGCATCCACCCGACTTGCACAAAAACCCTCATGTGCCTGGCGACCCGAAGGAAAAGGCTACTAAGTCATATTTTTTTCAATTTTGGCCGGAGCGCTTTACACCAAGATTGACCCGTTTGACTAGATGGGATTGTTTGCTAGCCATAGGCTCACAATCTTCTGATTTCTTCACGCTTGGGGGTTTGTGAGAGCTGAGGTCAATAGTGAATTTATTTCATTCCTGAATTTGGTTCGTTGATATACCGATGACCGAAATAGGTTTTTCATAATAGAATATTCTCTAATAAGACGGTGTCGTGCTGCTTACATCCGTGGTTCTGTGCGTGCTCATGGTCTCCTGTAACGCCTCTTGCACGGTTGTCTCGCGTGTCTAAAATCCTGGAAATTTTAGTTCCGCGAGCACTTAGCTCCCTGTACTAAATTCGTAGAGATTTTGGTAGCTTTAGGAAATCTCGCGGTATTTAAATCTTCCAAGTTTTGGTTGCTTTAGGGGGACATTCTCGCGGTAATAAATTCTGCAGATTTCTGGCAGCGGCTCCAGTGCCGTGTTTTCTGAATTCCTATTTTTGTCCTTACCAACATACGTCCAAAGCCTTTCGTTCTCACTGAGACACGTCCTTTATATTCTCACTATCCTTATCAAACCTCGTCCAAGGTTTTGTGCTCACTCAAAGCCCTTCCTACACACTCCTTGCAACACGTCCCGACTTCTGTAGCACCAGCAAGCTCCGCTGTCGCCTGTTGATGGAGCAGGCCATAGCTGAAACGTGCTCTTTCTCTCTCTGAATCGATGTGTGTCTCCTGTGTGTCTATGTGTCTGTCTCCGTGTTTGCTTTTGCTTTTGGCAAGCAGGCGCTGTTTTTGCTGTGAGATCAAGAAGCATGGGCAGCCACTGTGTCATTGGATTCAATTCACATGTTGTGTAGTGTCGCAGTTTTCCAGCTCCGGTTTCATCGTTGCAAGCACGATCATTCTGCTGTTTTCAGATATTCTTATTTTTATCTTTACCAACATACGTCCAAACCTGTCGTTCTCACTGAGACACGTCCTTTATATTCTCACTATCCTTATCAAACTACTTTGTTCTCACTCAAACCCGTTCCCATACACTCCTTGCAACACGTCCCGACTTCTGTAGCACCAGCAAGCTCCGCTGTCGCCTGCTGATGGAGCAGGCGGCCCACTCAGAACATGTTTGTATTTGTAAATTGGTTGCTGCAGATTTTGTTCGTGTGCATCGCTCTGTCAGGTTGTTCGTTCAGATAATTTCCTTGCATGCCGGTGTGTCGCCATGAGCTTGTTGTTCTCGTCTGGCTGTTGTCTCCTCTGTGGAGGTGTTGCAGGCTCTGGAAGTCTTATCCTTAAACAGAACAGTGTTGTCCATGTTTGGAAGGCATCAAGGCAGAGCACCATAGCTGAAAAGTCTATCGGTCTGAGTCTCTCCGTCTGTCTGTCTGTCTGTCTGTCTGTCTGTCTGTCTGTCTGTCTGTGTGTCTGTCCGTCTGTGTGTTGGTCTGTCTGTGTGTCTGTCTGTCTGTCTGTCTGTTTGTTTGTTTGTGTCTGTTTGTGTGAGTCTGTGTGTGTCCGTCTGTTTGTTTCTGTCTGTCTGTGCCTGTCTGTCTCGGTCTGTCGGTCTGTCTGTCTGTCTGTCTGTCTGTCTGTCTGTCTGTCTCTGTCTATCTCTGTCTGTGTGTTTGTCTGTGTTTGTGTCTCTCTATCTGTGTGTGACCGTGGGGCTGTCTGCGTGTGTGTATATGTGTCTGTGTGGGTATTCGTATTTGTTTGTATCTATATCTGCTTGTGTCTATGTGTGTCTCGCTGCTTGTGTGGGCTTGTATATGCTGAAGAGCTGTCTGTGTGTCTTCGTGTCTGTGTGTCTGTCTCTCTGTCTGTCTGTCTGGCTGTCTGTCTGTCTGACTCTGTCTGGCTCTGTCTGGCTCTCTTTGTCTCTCTCTGTCTCTCTCTGTTTGTCTGTGTCTGTCTGTGTCTGTCTGTCTGTGTCTGTCTGTGTCTGTCTGTCTGTCTGTGTCTGTGTCTGTGTCTGTGTCTGTGTCTGTGTCTGTGTCTGTGTCTGTGTCTGTGTCTGTGTCTGTGTCTGTGTCTGTGTCTGTGTCTGTGTCTGTGTCTGTGTCTGTGTCTGTGTCTGTGT